>JASAOB010002887.1:1111-166022 GCA_030849825.1 Herpetomonas tarakana
CCCCCCCCCCCCCGGAAAGACGGTGGGCACCAGCGAACGGCGGCAGCCGCAGCGAGCGACCGGGTGGCGGTCGGCAGGACCACAATCTGCCAGCTCTGGCGCCGCGTCCCCCTCGTTTCAGCTGGCGTCGTGTCAGTTGGTCTCTGTGTGGGGGTGTGGCTGGAGCGCCGCGTCGCAGGTGGCATGGTGCATGGGAGGTCTGAACTTGTGTTGCACTTGTTCCGGTGCGTGTCACGTGCTTCTTCTCGTCGCCCTTTGTTCTCATATGGACGACACTGCAAGGAACAGCGCGAAATGGATGCGGACCGTCGAGGTGAAGGAAGACGTGGTCGTGAGGCGGTTAAAAGTGTGCAAAATCAATATCTCTGATGATAGGATCTTCTCTTGCTGGCTTCCCACCCATTCGCGGAGGGGGGGGGGGGGGGGGCATGTTTGCGTGCCGCCCCTCTCGAGCCCTCCCCCGTGCACGCTGTTCGCGTCCCCCGCTCTCCTTTCCCCAGACGCGTCGCGTGCATCCTGTGGCTCTTTAGTCCCCACTCCCCACCGTCAAGTCAAGGATGCCCCGCGCCAAGGTGCGTGCGTTCATCAACAAAAGGAAGACGGGAGCGAAAGGAAAAAATGAGAGAAAGCACCAGGCACAGCGGATCTGGCCTCAGTGGCGTGGGGTGTTGATGTGCATCTGTGGGCCTTCTCCGTGATCTCCCTCCTCTTCTTTCGTTTCGCGCACTAGTCTGGCGCGTTGCATTCAAGTGGCACACAAGAGTGACAAGGGCAAAGATGGTTAGGAGTGTCACCATCGCTGCTGTGGCTATCGGGGTCTACGCAACGGTGTCGTACGTTCTGGTGAAGTCGGCGTTGCTGTACCCCGGGTGGAAGAGGAAGTTCAAGGAGAAATTCCCTTACTCGATGCAGAACATCGCCCATCGCGGCGGCGCGCTTCTTGGCCCAGAGAACACCATCTTCACGTTCACACGAGGACTTGAAGAGGGTTACGCAGACATGCTGGAGCTGGATGTGAGGGTGTCGAAGGATGGGCAAGCCGTTGTGTCACATGATGCCTCACTCGGGCGTACGTGTGGGAGCGACTACGAGCACGTGGCGATCGCTGATATCGTGGTCGGCCCGGATCCGAACAAAACTCTCCCGCAAAGTGACAGAAACATCACGGTGCACTTCAAAACTGACCGGATTGCTGCCTATGAGGCCTCCGCGACAATTCCGAGAGACGACACCACTCGCCTGTGTCTTTTGAGCGAGGTGTTCGAACGTTTTCCCAGGGTCCCCATGCATGTTGACATCAAGGACGCAGATTACGACTTCGTATGCACCGTGATGGAAATGATCGAACAGTACAAGCGCGAGAGCATCACTTTCGTAGGAAGTAGCAATACTCAAAACAAGCCTCACCTCAAGAAGTACTTCCAGAGTTGCTCGAAAGAGAAGCGACGGCGCTTCCGTGTGTTTGCCAACACACACGAGTACCTCATTGCCCATGTTTACTTCTACCTGGGTGTTATGCCGTTTGTGAAGCTGGACTATGATGTGCTCTCCGCCCCAATCTGGACTTCTACCATGTACAGAGATGCCATTGAGGAGTTTGGCTTCTTGACTGCGCTTTTTGGGACCTACATGATGACGCCACCAGTCATGTGGAACCACATGCGTCATCGCGGCATTGCCGTTGTCGGGTGGGTGCTGAACACCGAGAAGGACTACGCAGAGGCGGCCAATTGGCCCTTGGATGGAGTCATGAGCGACAACCCAGTCGCCTACCACAACTTTCTCGTGAGCAACAGCCGCCGCAAAGCCGTTTCTAGCAGTAATGCTGTCGCTTCGCCTGCTTCAGTGTGAAGGTGCCGGGTACCCATTTCCTCGGTGGATGAGCTTCTTCGTCTATGCAGTTGTTCACCCGTCCCGTTCTCTGTCATCTTTTATTTGTTTAAGTCTGCGAGTCCATTGCAAACATCCAGCTCTATTGCTTTGCCAGAACGCAAACTCTTTCTTTCTCTCCGACTATCTCGGTACCCCTTTTTACTCTCTAAATGCTGCAGTTACTGAAGAGACGAGGAAGCAGGACATAGCAGACAGCTCGACCACATGATTTTCGAGGAGTTGGCAGCGATGCGGGAGAAGACTTAACCCCGGGTTTCCTCATCCTTCCCTTCGCCTTCTTTTTCTCTCCGTTAGATACCCGTAGTCTTGTCTTCTATCTCCCACCCTTACAGATCACACACACACACGCACACACACACACGCACTATTGCAGGGCAATCCCGATGCTTGCGAAAAGAGACTTGCTAACTATCAGCTCAGGTGCGCTGTTTGCCGTTTCCATCGCTATCTTTGCTGATGGTGCCGTTATAGCGAAGCGCACGGGCCACGCGTACAATTTTTTCATGTATCTTCCCCAAATCCTGTGCATCTGTGGCGGGATTTTGTTGCAGCTCGTCAACCTTCAGGCCATCACTGGGCAGTCCGGAGGCTTCTTCGATGACGACTCTGACCAAGTGCGCTCAAAGATCACCTTTTTCGTGTCTGCTGTTGCCTTTTTCGCAGCTGTGGCCGTATCCATCTGGAAACTAGTCGATCCGTACTCTACCACAACCAATGCCTGGCCTGGGGTCGCCATTCTCTTACAGTCCATATTCCTCATCGTTACCTTTGTGATCCTGTTCGCTCAGAAGAGCACAAGCGACGACGACGATGACTAGTAGCTCAGGACCCCCCCCCTTCTTCCCCTCCTCCCTCGGGAGACGACAGTTGATTTGTGCCAACTGTTCCTCTGTTCTTGCTGAAGCCAACTTTTTGCTCTCTCTCTCTCTGTTCCGTTAAAAGCACACCAACAAAGAAAGAGAGGAGGACTGAAGGAGGAACGGAGAGAGAAGAGGCAACGCCCATCTGCAAGTGCACGACACGCAGGTGAACTGTACAACGAGACATCAATGTTGCGTAGTTTTTTTTCTGGCGTTGCATTAGGTTGTCAGATGAAAACGATGCACTTGCTCCACCGCGTAGACGCTCTGCTACTGTCTCACGTGCACTGTCCCTGCAATATGCCATGCACTTCTTCCTCCCCCGCGTGGTCACCACTCCCTTCTCAGTAGAAAGCGAAAAGGCGGGACACCTGCAAAGATGTCTGACGGAGGCGTTACCCCAGAGCGCCTCAATGAGATGAAGAGCGCGATCCACCAATTCCTGTCGCAAGGAAATGTCTACTCGTCTATCCGAGATATTGTCGACTCGTATGTTGCCGAGAACCAAGGCTCGACGGTCAACCCCGAGGATCCAAACGAAGTCATGCGGATTATTAAGGAAAAGGGTGTCCTCCAAACTCTTCTCTCTCGTCTCCGCAGTGAGGCGAGACTCAAACCGTCTGGTCAGACGAGGTGCCCCGCTCCGCATCAAATGAGCGGAGAGGACTTCTACCTGCATGTGAGACTGAACGGTGGGAGGGCCTTCCTGGACAACGTGAGTCTTGGCAGTGACGCGCAGCGAGGATCCTCTATGTTCGTTGGTGTTCAGTTTGGGGGGCAGAGATACCGCTCCGCTTCGGTCGCATGCTCCACCAACCCCGAGTTCGGCGACGACTTCTTTCTCCGCCTCGACGCCACAGCATTTGGCTTTTCCGCGGAAGAGCTCATCGAGATTTCGTCCCCTTTCCACATTGCTGTTTTTAGAGAAGAGCCTCTCTACCACACCGCCACGCTGACTGGCGAAAATGTGCTTGATTGGCGGAGGGTGCTGAAGACAGGGTTTCTGGGTTTGACTGTTGAGCTGTGTGGGAGAAACGCAGGTGTCCCTGCTGGCATCGTGGATCTGCAGTTGGAACTGTTATCGGCAAAGAGAGTTCGCTACAGCGAAAGCGATGTGCTTGGACGCCTTGATCAGCAGCGGGAGGCCATCACAGCAGCAGATCGGGAGTTTTTGATCTATGCAAGACGGTGGTGGTCCGAGTATCAGAGCACCAATCGCAAGCACCGGGAGCGCAAAGTCAAGCTGTTTGCCGCAACCACCAACGGCCGGATGGTTCCCGTCACCCACTTCATCTCTCCCCTCCAGTCGAGCTACGGACTCGCCTCTCCACTTGACGCGCTCCGCTTCGTCTCACTGATGCGAGCGACGGATCAGAAATCGGACAGTCCCACTTTCCCGTTGGAGGAAACGGGCGATGCGCAGTCTTGGCTGCCAACCTTTATCTTTGTCTCCCAAAGACAGGGCCACTCGTGCAACCACGCAACATTGCTGTGCTCGCTGCTGATCGGGTTCGGTCTGGATGCATACTGTGGAATCGGCACAACCTCGCAGGGGGAAGTCGGCACTTTTGTGATTGTGCGTAGCCGCACCAACAGTGGCGGGCTCGACGTCTCCCTCTGGGACCCACTGCTCGGGGAGCGTTCGCCCGTGACAGGCGCGCACACGTTTGCAACCATCGACTGCTTGTTCAACCACAAGGTCTTCTTTGCAAACGCGCAGCCCACTAATGCTATCGCGACCACATCTTTTGAACTGGACAATGACGCTCAATGGAAACCGGTGAACCCGCTGAAGCTGAGATTGGTTCCCAAGTATCCAAGCTCGCCACTCGTATTCCAGCCAGTAGCCGGTGACGAGGTGGAGCGTGCTTTGGAGTTGAAGATTCGCGGACAGATCACCGGCCAGCGGGACGCGATCGGGCAGCAAACAGCGTTCGACGGCAACTTGTCATACGTCCTTGGTCAGGCACTCGATGGGTACGAAAACCAACGGCGGTCCGGCAAAAATGAGGACTTTTCCCTCTTTGAACAGTGTGTGAAAGGTCTCCTTGGGCCGGGGAAGACGTTCAAGGCTCTCCCTGTCAACGTGTCCAACGAGGACGACCAGCACATAATCCGCATCCTCGCTTCCAACGACGCTGGGAAGGAGATTATCGAAACCGTTGCACTGGAGGATGTCAGGTTTGGTGTGCGGGTGCGAGCTTTTCCGTTCCCAGAGGATGTGCGGTCGGTTTGGGTGATGATTGCCGTGTCATACAGGATTCAAGCATAGAGGAAGCGGAGAGCCCTTTCTTCGCACCATCTGTAAGTTACTACTCGTTTTCTCGCTTCACCCACACCACAACACCCTCCCCCTCCTCCCCCGCGCATAAACGCGTCATCTGCAACACACACACACACACGCACAGAATAGACTGCTGCTAGGTCGAGCAACAAGGGCCGTTGTGTCTCTCCTTTTCATTTCCAGGGTGCGAGTTTGAAATCTTGACGCTCTCTTTTTCCTCTCTCCTCCCGAGCGATTGCCAATACCCTGTTGTCCCTCGTTCCTATCGTTCATAGAAAGAAAGAGAGAAGGCGACCACGCACGGGCGGCTGATGTGGCAGAACGGGACCCCCAGCCCTACGGGCTAGGTAGCAGTATTGACTTTTCCGTGTCCTCCTGTGTGCTCATCCCGAGCCAAGGACATACCGTTTCTTTTCCCCTCCAATGCCATGCCTTTCGCGTATGACTTCACTTACTTCTTTTCCTTCTTTCTCCCTTCCGCTCTCCACCAAAGTTCGTTTGCATTATTGTAAGAAAGGAGCTTCCACACGGCAATCTGCCCCCCCCCCCTTTCCTCTTCCTCTTTTCTCTTCCCCTCCTTATTGTGTGTGTGTGTGCCAGCAACCGCTGTGCGCGCCAACTGGAGAAAATGCGCAGAGTTGCCCCACGAATCTGCCGTCGGTGGGCCACCACCACCAACCTCTTCTGTTTTGGTGCCTTTGCTCGATTCTCCACCACACCGTTCCGTCTGGATCAGCTTCCCAACCTTACCCAGCAAAGCGAGCGCGGAGGTTTTCCACCATCCAGGTCAGGAGCTGCCGACGAGCATCACTCCAGCTTTGATGGCTCCCAGAACGGTGAGCAATCGCCACCTTCTCCTCCTTCGGTCGCTGCAAAAGGGCCGCTTGACGAGAAAAAAGACATCTCCGTGACTGGCGCGGATGGTGCCGAGGCGACAGTGCATCCACTCTCCTCCTTTGCAGACCTCAAAGGTTTGCCCCAGTGGCTCGAGAATGGTGTGCTCAACCTCGGCTTCACGACCCCGTCCGTCATCCAACAGTTCACCATACCCGCTTTGCAGGGTGGGCACGACATCATCGGCCTCGCGCCAACGGGCTCAGGCAAGACGGTGGCATTCGCCATCCCTGCGCTGCAGCACTTGGGGCTGACGCAGATGAACTCACCTGCCGTTCTCGTGCTGGCACCCACGCGAGAGTTGGTGCAGCAGACAACCAAGGTCTTCGAGAAGCTTGCCAAAGGGCACGTTCGCATCGCCGAGGCGTACGGCGGCTCACCTCGGGAGATTCAGGCAAGAAGACTCCATCGGGGCTGCGACGTGCTCGTTGCCTGCCCTGGCCGCCTGAAGGACTTCCTCGACGCTGGGGATGTAACCCTGTCACACTTGTCTTTTCTTGTCTTCGACGAGGCCGACCGTCTGCTGGACATGGGCTTTCAGAGCCAGCTGGATGACATTTTGGCCTTCGTGGAGCCGACCCAGCACGTGCAACGTATGATGTGGTCTGCCACGTGGCCCGCCGCTGTGCAAGACCTCGCGCGATCCTATCTATCGCCACAGCGTCTCCTCATCCGTGCGGGGACGGCGGGCACAGGTGCGCAGGTGAATGAGCACATTAACCAGCGAGTCATCTTTGTTGAGGGCTTTCAACATCGCGTCGAGAAACTCGTCGAGCTCATTGACAGTGGCGAGATTGACGACAAAACCGCGAAACTCATCATCTTTGTGGGGCGTCAGAGCGAAACAGAAGAGGTCGCCCACGCGCTCAGCCGCCGACTGAGCATCGACGCGCGCTACGTCGGGGTTCTGCACGGAGGACTCTCTCAGCGGCGCCGCGACTTGGTGATGAGCGACTTCAAGAGCAACCGCATTCGTCTTCTCGTTGCCACCGACGTCGCCTCTCGCGGGTTGGACATTCCAGATGTCACGTGTGTCATTAACTTTCACGCACCGCAAAATATTGACAGCTATTGCCACCGCATTGGACGTACGGGCCGCGCTGGGCGTAGCGGCGATGCCTACACCTTCATTGGCAGGCAGGATGGCGCACTGGCAGCGAAACTGATCGATTACCTCCGTCGTTGTAAGATGGACGTTCCTTCCGACTTGGCGCAGCTAGAGGCTCGGCACATTGCGGACTCCCGCTCCGGTCCCCGCACCAGCCGCGGCAGAGGTGGCGGTGGGTTTAATCGGTACAACAACAGCAACAGGAGTCGCAGCAGCGGCGGCAGTGGCAACAGGTGGGCCAGGCCCCATCAGTCAGGTGGTCGCAGGCACACCAGCGACGGATCAGATAATCGCTCTCCCGCTCGAGGTCGGGAGTACACGTCTCGCTCTGGTGGTACCGACGACAATGGGTGGATGTAGCAGGTGTGGAGAAAGGAAACCCTTGCCATATCCCACCGTGGCTACTTCATGGGGAAGTCTTCTCTTATTTACTTCTTTCCGCACTCTCCCCGTTGGCGTAGAATCAGTTTCGTTCTGCTGCTGTGGCAGGCGCGACGAAAGCTGCTTCTTCCGCTCGCCTTTTCCACGTTTTCTGTATGTTTGACTCTCCTCACAGATCGGCAAGTTACGCCGTTTTATCTCCTCAGGATCGCTCCCTTTTGTGTATTTCTCCTCCTCCTCTTTTCTTGCCGAAACGCGACACTAGTAAATAACATAAGCAAACACAGACCAAGAAAGGCACAGATGACCGCGACTTCTGAGTCGCTGAGTGGCCTCAACAAGACAGCCCTCCCCCCTCCGCCCCCCAACAACAGCCCCGTTCGACTCGATACTTTTGTACCGAAGAAGGAAATCTGTTCGCACCGGCGTAAGCACGGAGCAGATTAGCTGTGGCTTTCACTTATTCTTTCCTTCCTTTTTTCCTAGCTGGTGAGATCACCCTTACAGAGATTAGTGTAGTGGCAAACACACTTCCCCACTGACCCAAAACCAGTCCAAGCGAGGGGACGCGCCTCACACTTCCATTTCAGTTAGGTTGCACGTGTTGACACCCAGGGATCCTCTTTCTGTCTATTCTCGTTGTGGAGTAATTGCAGCAACCACTCACTTTCCTCGTGTGTGTCCTGCGTATCGATGAGCAGCAGCCATGCCGTTATCCTGAGCCCCACGGATACGAGTCTCAAGAGGGCGGCTGGCTGGCTCACGAGTGGCAACCTTGTTGCTTTCCCAACTGAAACGGTCTACGGCCTTGGCGGCAACGCCCTCAGCGAGGACGCTGTGAAAAGAATCTACTCCACCAAGGGCCGCCCTGCGACGGATCCATTGATCTGCCACGTCGACACCCTAGAGAAGGCGGTAGCGTTGTGGGACCCTGCCTGGGATCCTGCCGCAGTGGCGCTCGCCAGCTCCATCGGCTCCGCCCTCTGGCCTGGACCGCTCACCATTGTGTGCAAGGCGCACCCCAGCTTGCCGCCGTCGGTGACGGGGGGCTCTGGCTTCGTTGGTGCCCGCATCCCCCGTCACCCCGTCGCACTGGCACTGTTGCAGCTTGTCGACTTCCCGCTGGCAGGGCCCAGTGCCAACACGTTTGGCCATGTCAGCCCCACCTCATCCCAACATGTGTACGATGACCTAGCCAGCCGCGACCCCACCATGCTCATTCTTGACGGCGGCAGCTGCGCCGTTGGTATCGAGTCTACTGTGGTGAAGGTGAACGGCATTGACGGGGTGGAGGTGCTGCGCCGAGGGCGAATCACCGTGAGCGAGATCCAGCGGGCCATCGCGGCCAAGTATCCCAACACCCGCGTCGACATCCGCGACACTCGGTCTAAGTACACAGGTGCAGACCAGCCCATGGACGGCCCAGGGCAGATGCTGACGCACTACGCGCCAGCCGTACCGTGCTCGTTGGTGACGCCAGCCAGTCTGCCACCAAGCGCCTCCCCCCCATCCGCGTCCCCCGATGCTAACGAGAGGAGCAACGAGAACGACGTGTGGGCGGTGCAGAGGGGGGAGCAGACCTATCCCATGTCTCGCACGGTGGTGGTGGACTACGGAGGCATCCTTGCCCGTTTCCAGAGGGACTGTCTCGCGTACCGCGACTTGAGCGCGGCAGGGAGTGTCACAGAAGCCTGCTCCGCCGTCTTTGAGGCACTGCGCTGGACGGAGCACGTCAGCGGCGCCGAGGCCGCTATTTTCCCCCTACTCTCCGAGTGGCCGAGCGCGCCTGGCGTGCCCAGCGCGGAGCACGAGCTGCTGGCGGCCGTTGAGGACCGCTTATTCCGCGCGGCCTCTGGCACAACCGCGCTCGTGGTCGGCACCTCGTCCCGGTAGGACAAGCGGACAGTACATAATAGCAGCAACACTGCACCAACAGCGATCCCCTCCCCCCCCCCTTCCCTTTCTCTCCTTTCCCCTTCCTTCTTCCTCTCGACAACTCTTAACTCTGCCGGACTAAGCAAGAGACTTTCCACAAGGATGTCGTCCACATGAATGCCACCTCTTGGACTGCCGTGGCACCAGAAGAATCGGCGGCCTGCCTTGCCCCTCATTCCTCCCTGCCTCTTCCCCCCCCTCCCCCCCCGAGGCAAGGCGATTCGTCCTTTTCTCTCCCTCTCTTCTCTGCTTGTTTTGCGCACAGTGAGGTTACCTCATCCGTTTGTTCCTCGGTTTCATTCACTCATCATGGCGGAGTTCTCCGAGCGCGATCTGTTTATTCTGCATCAGGAGCAAATACAACGCCTGAACGAAGGAGACGAGGTGGACACGTCCGCGGAGCAGAAGGTGCAGATTGACCTCCAGCGCATTTCCGAGAAGGAGACGACCGCCGTGGTGACCTTCTTCCACGAAGACCACACGTTGGGAAACCCGCTGCGCCACGTACTGATGCAGAACCCCGACATCACTAGCGCAGGCTACGCGATTCCGCACCCGCTAGAGGCGAAGATGGTCCTTCACGTGCAGAGCACCGACTACGCTGTGGACGCCGTGGCGGCCGGCCTGGAGCGGCTGGCCACCATATGCGACGAGACGCGCGCGGACTTTGATGCTTGCATGGTGAAACAGAGCCGCACTCCCGAATAAGGCAACGCAATTTGTCAGGTGAAAGACGTATTGTCATGATTGCATACCTAACCGTGTAACTGCGAGAGTCCCTTCCTCTCTCTCCCCTTCCCAGAGAGTGTGGTGTGGCGTGGGTGGGGGAGGGGGGGGGGGGAAGATGAAGATTCAACGCCTGTTATTGGTTCTCTCCCCTGCCAGTAATATCAACGCACTGCATGGCAAGAGAGAGGTAAGAAAAAAGAAAAGAAGGAAACAGAGAAAGAGAGAATCACATCCAACAACGACAACTCATGTGCCGACTGCAGGCACAAAGTTGTGGTCCTGCTCGAGACACAATGGCGAGACGTAGCTCGCTAAATGCTCCCATGCTTGTCATCAAATGGAGTTCTTGACAACCTGTGTACTACGTGTCTTTCCTCCTCCTTCCCCCTATGAAGCCGGAAGCGGCTCGCCAGGATGGAGCTAAGCGAGCGGCTCACATTGGCGTTGATGCAGAGGAATGCGAGTAGTGAGTTCTTCGTACTTTGCACGGTGAGACACGATGGGGAACCAAGGACCGAAAGGAAGGTGGTCACCACACGAGTGTGGACCCGATTTGCGTCTGCCGTACAGGCGCGGATTCTGGCAGCCAGTGACGGTCACACGGCAGCCGGAGTGGGCCGCCGCACCGTTGGGGTGGTGTGCGCGGAGTCCTTCCATGCCAGCCTCGTGGAGAGTGTGTGCCTCACTCTGGGAGAGCCTTTTTGCGTCTTCAACCCTGCTGATCCGGCGAGGAGAAGAGAGGCGCTGATCCAAAGGAGACAGCCCTCAGTGCTATTCACTGATGAGGACGTCTCGTTGCTGCTCTCCCACGCCACTGGTGCGGCACCTGGCGAGGGAGTCGACGTTGATCCGGCATCTCTCGTGGTTGCGACCCCAGATACCTCGGTTGCATATTTCATCTACACCTCTGGGTCCACGGGCACCCCCAAATGCGTGCAAGTGTCGCGGCATAACCTGCTCACCTACGTGACAAGGTTTGCCTTCTCTCCCAGGGGTCTCGATGCAGGGCCGACGGCGGAGGCCAGTCAGATTCGCACTCTCTGCCTCTCCACGCCGTTCTTCGACCCTTCCATAGGCGACATGGCCACCACGCTACTCAGTAGCAAGGTGGAGGCACGTGGTCGTGCTGCTGACGCCGTGCTGCTGTGCGTGCTGCGCGAAGCTGTACTGAATGGAGACTTGCCCGCTATCCTGTTGGCGACCCTCCCCACTCACGTGGTGAGCACGCCGACCGTCTGGCGCACCGTGACACCCCCCCCACCTCAAGACCGACCGAAGCTATCCCCGCACATGAAACTGTTCCTTGGCGGCGAGCGGATGCCGCAGGGCATCATTGACGACTGGGCCGACGTGGTTGCCCTGCACAACATTTATGGCGTCACCGAAGCGACCATCTACCAATCGGTGTCGCCGCGCATCCTGCCCGGAACGCGAGCAGCTGAGGTTTACTGCGGCAGCGGGGACGCCGGGTCCCTCATCCGTCTCGAAAGCTCCGGGGAGGATGGTGAGGAGAGCGAGGTGGTGCTGCAAGGTCCACAGGTCTGCTTGGGCTACGCCGATGCCTCTCATGAGGAGCAGGGTGGCTTCTTTGTGGCCGGGGACGGCGAGCGCTGCTTCCGTACCGGCGATGTGGCCGTCTGGGTGTCCACAAAAGTCGGCCCGCAGGTACACCTCCGCGGTCGGCGCGACTGGCAGGTGAAGATCAGCGGGCAGCGAGCGAGCCTCGAGGAAATCGAGCAGGCCATTCAGCAAACGTGCGGTGCCGCGTTCAAGGAATGCTGTTGCTGCATGACACCTGCTGACCAACACTCCTCAGGCTCTCCCGCTTCGGTGGGGTTCGCGGGAGTGTTGTCGCTGTGTGTGTGTGACGCCGACCGGTTGGCGGAGGTGACGGAATCACTGGCGACGGCACTCGCTGCCTTGTTGGGCACTTGCTTGCCCGCCCACATGATCCCGACACGCTGGCTGTTCTACCAGGAAATGGGTAGTCTGCCCCAGACCAGTACGGGTAAGGTGGATCGCAACGCCACTGCCCAAGCGGTGAGCGCGTCCTGGCGTGACAGAAGAAAGCAGGAGGCGGCGCCGAGCACGAGGGAAGGGCACGCAGGACGCGAAGAAGACGTGCTGACCTGCGTAATCCAGCAGGTTTGGTGCAGGTTCTTTGGTGTTTCTGGTGTCACGCCCGCGACGAACTTCTTCCATCTCGGCGGCGACTCGCTTGGCGCTTTGAAGCTGACTAGGGCGGTTCTCCTCGCGGTGCAAGGCGGATCTGATCGTGGCATTGATGCATACGGCGGCATGCCTGGGCCTTTCCAGCCACGTGTCCTGTTCAACAACCCGACATTTGGCGCCTACGTCGCGGCCGTCCGCGAGGAGATGATCGAAGCAGGCCTAGACGGCTCTGCCACACTCGCGGCTTCCTCGGCATCGTCGCCCACCGTGAGATTAACAACCGGGAGTCAAGAGAGCTCGAAGCAAAAGAGGGCAACCGAAGATCTCTCTCGGCCGAACCCCAACGAGAGCTTTCTCGATGTTGTCGCGACAGGGAACGTTTCCTTGGTAGGGGTTCTCCTCGCAAACGGCCTGTTCGACGTGGACGGCGGCAACACCCGCACGCGGCGGTGCGCTACACCGCTGCACATCGCTGTCCGCCTACCAGCAGCTTGGCGTCGCTCCTGCGGCGACTTTGTCCGTCCATGCGTCTCGATGACAGAGCTCTTGCTGGCCAACGGCGCGAAGCCGACGTGCATCACTGCTGATGGGGTGACGCCCCTGCACCTTGCAGCGGCAGCCGTTGGCGGCGACGACGACGACGCGGAACCGCTGCGCACCCTGCTTTCCCACACCGCAACCGCGGTCCGCGGGCTGCACTGCCGCGATTACCGCCAGCAGTCCCTCCTGCACTTTGCTGCAAGAGAGGGCAGAGCCGGCTGCGTGCGGCTGCTACTGTGGGACTACCAGTCAGACCTGTGCGTGCGGGACAAGTGGCAGCGCACCCCGGCGCACTGGGCGGTGCTGAACCAGCACCCAACCGTTCTCGCCGTCATGGCATCCTATGCCAAGGAGAAACTTGGCGCGAAGCGGTCACCACCACCACCACCACCCCTTCCGTTACCACCACCATTGTCTGCTATCGCAGCTGGTGAGAGCACACTCCATCCGTCTGGTGAGGCCAAGGGGAAGAGAAACCGGTTTGCGCATCTGGCGAGGAAGAAAACGTATCTTGCGTACGAGACGCTAGCCGAGCTGGCCGAGCGGATAAGCCCAGGAGACGACGCTATCAAAGCCCTAGTGGATGTCCTCTCTCCGATTGTGGAGAGGGAGTAACACGTGAAGACGTGGAAACAAACAGTCACGAAGAGAGAAAGAGATACCAGTGTCGTGGCTTATCGCGAAGTGCCGCACCGAAGGATGCCACCCGTGGTGAGGCGCACGAAACAACGAAGGGACAGAGCACTTCTCCAATCTGTGACCTCTTTTGCTGTTCGTGTCCGCCGAAATCACCAGCCCGAACCCCGCCCCCCCCCCCCCCCCCGCTCCTCAACTACTAGCATTCTCTCCTTATTTTGGTCCTTGCTGGCCGTCACTCCTCTCTTCCGCTACAACACCACAGCACAGCTCGACACTACAGCATGTCTGGGTTGCAGCTAGCCGAACCCAAGACGTCTGTCATCTCCAACGGGCGTAAGTGCATCACAGCAAAATACACGGACGGAAGCGAAATGGTAGAGGAGTTCGACATCATTAATGACAACTTGCTGCTGCGCAAGCGGCGTACCAAGAACGCGCTAGGCGGATTCAACGAATGGGTTGTCGAGGTCGGCACCGAGGCGCGTTCCCGAAACGTGGATCGCGACCTGATTGTAGAGACGAGCGGCAGCCCCGAGTTGGTGCGCCAGGACAACGCCGAGGCCCACATCTTCCGCATTCGCAACCTGCCATACCCGAAGGAGGTGTACACAGTCACAGTAGAGAGAAAAGAGGGCGATCCTGTTGGCGAGATTGTCGTGCGCACGAGCAACAGAAAGTACTTTAAGCGGATTAGCGTACCCGATATGGCACGCGCGCAGATCCCACTGGAACAGTCCCACCTCTCCTTCGAGGTGAAGCACAACACCTTAATAATACATTACAAGAAGCACTTGGCAGTTCTCGCAGCGGAGAACGAGGCGAAGAAAGAGCGTTCGTCGCTGCCGGCCAAGCGTGTTGACGACAAGAACCAGGATTGCCAGCATCAGTAGCACTGCCGAGGGTGCCAAACCCAGTGAGAGCGGCGACAGTATAGTGCCGTTGATGTAAACAAATAGTTACAAAGCAGGGGAGGGGGGGCGTCAGACAGAGAAGAGGAAAAGGAAAAGCTGTGAGACTGGGATGTCTCGTTACTTTTGCACTTTAACTTTGAAGCGATTCGAACACGATAGGCTCTTGCTCCTCTCCTGCCGCCTCAACCTTCTCGTCTTCACAGTAGTGAATCCACCACTTGTCTCCTCGCTCTCTAGTAGTTTGAGCCGTTGGCTCCTCTTTACGACATATCTTTCTCTTTTCCTCTTTGGGCGTGTGTGTGTGAGCAATGTTTGCCAGGAGCGCTGCGCGCCTGGTGCGCGACCCCATGCCCACCGACAGCAAGGCCTTCTACACTTGGTTCAGCGGGCAGGCGTACCGCCAGGAGCGCGTGGCACCGGGTGGGTACCCCGCTGTCCGCATTTACCCCGTCTACGGCAAGCGCTGGTTCACCGGCCGCACCTTTATGGCCCTCATCGCCGCCGTCTCCATCTTTGGCGCTTGGATCCGCCCGGAGAAGGAGCGCTACAACATGGAGATGATGGTGGAGTTCTCTGAGCGCCAGGCAGCGCACCTGCCTTACCAGAAGTCGGAGAACAACCTGCGCTACTTCATCACGGCGTACAAGCGTCATCGGTACGAGCAGGACAACATCATTGATAAGGGCATGGTTGGTCTTACGTCCGAGTTCCGCAAGTTCTTCTACCACGACGACGTCTGGCGTCCAGTCCTGCATGACGTGGTCATGCATCCCATCAACAAGTATGGTGGCCCCTTCACTAGCTACAACTGGACCGTTGGCTGGTTCTAAGCTTCTCTACAGAGCTGTGCTTCCTTCTTCTTCTTCCCCCTTCCCCCTGCCGTTCTTTCCTCTTCTCCACATTTAGAAACGGTCGAAGGACGTTTAGTTTGCTCCCCCCCTCCCCCTTTTGTTACTGTTGTGAGGAACCTATTAGCGACGGCAGTGCAAGGAATGGGGGGGGGGAGGAGGCCAATGGTAGTGACTCTTTCTTCTAGGACTTCTGCGTAGCTCCCCTCGTTTGCCATTTGTATAGTTTTCGTCTTCTATTTCTTGTGTGCGTGTGAGGGTGTACGTCTTTGCGCTGGTAGAACTCCGCGTGAGACTGGCGTAGCTCCCCACTTTTGGGTCTCTTCCTCCCCTCCCACCCCGCACCGCCACAAGAAGGTGGGATGAAGAGAACGAGGAAAACAAAACAAAACAGCAACAGAAGGAGGGAAAGGAGAAGGAAAGAGAGCGCCAAATGTGGGCGAGATTGCTCGTGTTGGTGTTATGGTCATTTAGGCGACGATCTGCAGGCACCGCCAAGAGGCGGACCGCTGGCAGGGCGACAGAGCGCCACCCCACGAGAACTACTCTTCTCTCTCAATACTCTTCTCTCAGATTGAACCACAGATAGACACTGTCGCCATCGCTGTTGGCGCACCATCACATTTCATCCTCCTCCTCCTCGTGATTTGCCAAAGGCGACGGTGGTGGGTGGGGTGGCGTCTGTGTCATGGAGCCAACCATCACCATAACTACGGAACGCAATCCACGCCAGCCCTCCAGCAACATCGAGGCTGGCCACGGCAGTGATAGCAGCAGCAGCAGCAGCGATGTCAGGCCTGCCCTGCGCCACACGGAGGAGTACGCAGCTGCCTTTGACTTGGAAGTGTGGAAGGCGCAGCAGCAGGCCCGCTTCCGCGCGCAGCTCCGACAGGCGAAGGAGAAGCTGGAGAAGAGAGTTTATGCGGAGTTGACTAGCAGGGACCGCCGAAGGCTTGACGAGCTGGAGCACACGCGCAAGGAACTGGAGGACATGGCACTCCGGCTTGAAGCCGCCGGCGAGGCACTGCAGAAGCGACAGGCGCAGCTGGAGGCGCGCGAGTGCGCGTTCGAGGCCCGCCGCGTGCGCGTGGCCGAGCAGCACGAGGCACACCTCTGCCGCGTGGAGCAGAAAGCGAAGCGCGCCGTGGAGGAGGCCGCCGTCGCGCAGGACAGCCTGAAGGCGCAGTTGCAGGAAAAGGACGCGGCGCTGCGGCAGGTGCAGGAACGACTGCGTGCGGCGGAGAGTGAGTACGACATTCTTCAACGACGCACGGCACGCTTCTTCGCGGAGAAGGAAGAGAGCAGCAGTGCTGCGCTGCAACGCGAGACAGAGGAGCGGCTGGCCAAGGCAGACAAGACCATCCAACTGCTGCGCAGCCAGCTGCGGGAGCAGACCGACCGGGTTGACCGCCTTGGGCAGGAGCGCGACACGCTCTTCGAGCAACAACACCACACCCGTATGCAACTTCACGAGGTGAGCCGTGACCGTGACCGCCTCGCGAAGCAGTGCGAGTGGTGCGAGGCAAAGCTGCTGAGGCAGGAGCGCAAGGCTGACACACTCGGCGCATCGTCGCCATCCCCACCGCAGCGGAAGCAGCCGGGGAAGCGAACAGGCCAGCCGACCCTTTCGTCTGGCAAAGACGACCTCCTCGCGCGCCTACTTCGCGACTTGAAGCAGGACATCGCGGAGCACGTGAGCGGCGGCAGTAGGGAGGCCTATCGGCCACCCTCTTCTGCGCAAGTCGGCGTCCTCTGCGAAGCCGGCGGCTCGCCACCACGACAACCAACCCGGTCGGCCCTTCACGCTAAGGACAGGGACGGCAAAGGACATGCCCCCACCAACACGGACCCGTACCTTGTCGTGGAGGAAATGGGTGGGGTCCGTCCTCCCGACACCCGCGCGCACGACTGCATCCCGCCTTGTGACGGGGATGGCATCGACGACGACAACGGCAACGACGGCGCGGTGGCTGCTCCGCCCGAGGCTGTCCCCGGTCATCTCCCAAGACAGCTGGCGGATGCGAACCTGTCCACGGAAAGCACCAGCTCGTATTGTCGGGTTGAGGTGGCGTCGTGGCACCGCAGCGAAACCGCCGCCGACGACGCGCAAGGGGAGATATTGGGCCGCGCGTCGACGCTGCCGCCTCTCGCCCCGCCGAGCAGCAACGAGGCGAGAGACGTGGCCAGCGACATCTCCCCGTCGCCGGAAGACTTTGCCCAGGCGGCGTCCGTCTCTTCCCACGACGCGGCCACGACGCGTGCGGAGATGGAGGGCTTCGTGCATCAGATGAAGCTCAACCGGGAGAAGCTGCTTGAGACAGGTGTCTACAGCCCGAGCCATCCCGTGGTGAAGGAGATGACGGAGAAGATTTCGCTATACGAGCAGTACCTCGCTCGCAGCTGAAGGAGGGGAGCACTTCTGCAAGAAAGCACCAGAAGCTATTCTCGGTTGACGACGTCTCTCTTTTTTTCCCCCCTCCTTATCTCTCTGGCCAACCCCCCCCTCCCCTCCCCTCCCTCCGCTACAACGCACACACAGCCATCAAGAGGTATCGCGTACACACCACTGTGCCATTATCCTAGAACTCCTGGTAGAGATCTACTGTTGTACACACACATATATAGTTCTCATCCGTGCACTAGACTTCCCCCCTCTCTCTTTCCTACCTCACTGAGGGAGCACTAAACGGCAGCACAAGAACTCAGATGGGAAGGATGTGTGTCACCGTGTGACATCCCATGACAGGCAATCCATTTGCCTCTCTGTGCTTCCTCTTCGTTTTGCCGAATGTGTACTTGGAACGAGCGTGCACAGGTTGGTCTGCTCTCGTTTCTCTCCTTCATGTCTCTTTGTGACAGGTTTCACAGCTGCCTCCCCTCTTCTCTTCCTTCTTTCTTCCTCTCATTACCCCCTTCGTAGGTGCAGCCATGCAATCCCGTGTTCCTCTGTCCATCGTGCTGTCCGCCCCTGGGCAGCGGCATGCCATCCCACACGCCACGCTTACCCTCCCCGCCGACGGAGCTTTCTTCTCATACCTGGCCTCCGACGATACACGATTGCCGAACCACCCTTACCTCAACGGCCGCGGCGTGGACCCGACCGAGTACGACACCTATGTGGGCGAGGATGTCTGGTCCCGGCCGGGCAACACCGTGGACAGCAGCGATAGCGATAGCGATGCCGAGGAGGAGGGCGAGGGTGGGGAGAAGAGGGTGCGGCACGCCGACCTCGTGTTTGACGACGTGGTCGAGTGGCTGGTGCAGCTGCTGGACGAAAAGGAGTGGACGAGGGACGGCGTCGTGGTGTGCGGCCGCTACGTTGTCGCGGACGATGCCACCTGGGCGGTTCCGTCCCGCTCCCCCACCGTGTACACCGCGCGCGAGGCGTTTATGGTGATGCGGTGCTCCTGCAAATTTCTCCACGACATCCACGCCCAGCGAAGGACGAGCGGGGGTGGGGTGGGGGAGATTACCATAGCAAAGGCCATGGCGGGGTCGGCCGCAAAGGAAATGCGCGCGTTTGTGCCGTACCGTCTGACACGGAGCACCGAGCGGCGCGAGGATGGCGGCGGCTGGTGTCTGTCGGAGCCCATCTGGGGCTATGCAGGTGTGTGCCAGCGGCACACCGATGTCTGTATTCCCTCGTTGATGGCCTGGACAGAGGCAGAGCACAACGAGCACTTCTCGCTCGTCATGGAGCGTCTGAGAAAGAGCCAGCTGCTGGAACGCGCGTGCGAGAGGGACCCACGATTCCTCCTCACCGCTGCTGAGCGATGGCTCAAGTCGGCGCCGCGCGAAGGGGGAGAAGGACACACGTCCGCATCGCCACCGCCGCACGGATTTTACCTGTTCCTTGCTGTGGACCTCTTGTTCGAGAGTGCGTCGCTGCCGATCCCGCTGCTGAGCGCCAAGGCGCGTCTCTTCCCTGCCCGAGAGCCCGAGCCTCCCTCGTTCGTCGGGCTGCCATCGGCCCCATTTCTCGTGGAGCCACGCGACGGTCACGACGGCGAGTGTCAGGGCACGGGCAACGCCATTACCTCCGCGGGGAACTGCACCGGCGAGGAGGCCGTAGACGAAAGCGACGACGACGAGGAGCGAGGTAGCGATGCGACAAGCTTCTTCCGGCTGTTCCGCAACGAGCTGAACTGGAATCACTACGTCGAGGAGATGGAGGATCGCTGGGAGAGCGCGGCTCACGATGCCGTCACGCTGCACTGTCGAAGCACAGGCCGAGACGCAAGCAACGCTGGGCCATCTGAGGAGGCCATCATACCGCCCTCTGTCTTGTCCGATGTGAAGGTGGCGCAGTACTGCGTTGTAGCCTCCGAGGCGGCTGATTTGGTGGCCTGCAGCGACACGTTGACGAAGCGCGGTCTGCCATTGGAGCTGCTCCACCCCGAACTTCTGCAAGGGGATCAGCAGGGTATCGACTTCCTGAAAGGCCTGAGTGAGAGACTTCTTCATGAGGCTCAGTCGTAGTAGTCGAGGCCCCCCCCCCCTCCCCCTCCCCCTACCTTTGTAAAGCTCCACCCCCTCTCTTTCTCTCCCGCTTCTCTCTCCCTGTTTGGCGATAAAGCGCACTGTGTGCACGTCTCACGCACCGCTACGCAAAGGCAGCGGCAACACACGCGCACACACACACCGTAGCAAGCCAAGGTCCTAACCCCCCCCCCCGCCATGTATGGTAGGGCCGTATTGCTACGGCGACGGAAGGAGGTTTCTCCTTGACCGTGCTTCACGCCGTTGCCAATGGGTTGTCTCTCCCTGCCACCTTCACCGCCTCCTCCGCCTCTTCCTTCCCTCTCCTGTCGTGTTCGACACGTCCTCCTCTTCTGCTTCATGCGCCACAGCTCGTTCCGGTAGCATCCGTTGAATCTCCTCCTCCTTTCCTCTTTCCTCCTCCCCCACCCCTCCGCCCTTGCGAAGGAAAAGTGCCGGGTTGGGGGGTAGCTACTCTCACATATCTGCCAGCGGTACATACAGCAGCACACGTGTCCACACGCACGCAGACCTACCCAAAACAGGTACTTCTGTGCTGTTGTGCTCTTCTCCCCCCTTTCTCCCCCCTCCTTTCTGGCTGTGCGTGTGCGCGTCGGATTCTGCCACCATACCACGCATCGTGCGCACTGCCTCGCTTTACCGTTCTATCCATCATCAGCTCTCTCTCTCTCTCTCTCGCTGCCAGGGCAATAGCTAGGCCAGACGCTGACCTCTTCTTCTTTCCTACTTCCCTTCTCTCTCCTTCCATTCCTCCTTTGCTTCCAGGCTGCTGCTGCTCCTTAGCAGACACCATCACGATCCGCCGGACAGAAGCGTGCGACAACGAAAGGAACTCTGCAACCATCACCATCGCTAGCTCTCTGCTCACAGCATAGAGCAATTTTACTCTCCCCCGTACCTGCGCGAGCGAGAAGCCAACCATGTCGGTGGGCAAAGTGGTTGGCAGCAGCGAGCAGTACCGGATAGAGGAGGAAGTGGCCAAAGGGGCCTTTAGCGTGGTCTATCGCTGCACCGACCTGCGTACTGGGCGGCGGTATGCGATCAAGGTGGTGAACAAAAAACTGGCGGAGCAGCAGCACATGACGGAGGCCCTCATTCGAGAAGTGAACGCGATGGAGGTGACAAGCAAGTCGCCATACGTTATCCACCTCGTTGACAAGCTCGTCTCCAAGCACAATTACTACATTGTCATGGGACTAGCGGAGGGTGGCACACTGCTCGACGTGATCCGAGCGCGCCGTGGCTCCGGGCACTACAGCTGGATCGCGCCGCTTTTCAAGCAGCTCCTGGCGGGTATCGCGGACATGCACGGCAGCAACGTCGTGCACCGCGACATCAAACCGGAGAACATCCTGCTCAACAAGCACAAAACGCGAATACTCATCTCCGATTTCGGATTCGCTTGCTACTCTCCCGAGAACCACGAGCTCCATCGCGCCTGTGGCACGCTGCGGTACTGTGCCCCGGAGCTGCTGAGCGAGTCCCCCCGCTACGACGGCCGCAAGGTGGACGTGTGGGCCGCTGGCGTCACACTGTACGTCATGTTCTGCGGAGCCCATCCCTTCCCCACACGCGCTGGTGTCGACCCCGACACGCTGCTCCACACCATAGCTTCCACCTCAGTCGACTACCCACAGCAGGTGCCGGATGCCGCGAGGGACATTATCGCGAAAATGCTTTGTGCCGATCCCAAGAAGCGCTGGACCGCCAAGCAACTGCTGGATCATCCGTGGATGAGGGATGTACCGATGCCCCCGCCCGGTGACACCGATGACAAGGACGCTGCAAGCCCCATGAAGCGGATGGCGAGGAGTAACTCGCAAGCGGGCACAACATCAACCCAGCTACCCCCGCTGGCGGGTGAGAGCATGTCACCAGCGCTAGCTCGCACTTCTGACAACGCGGAGTTCACCGCGCCGCCAAACGCTCTTAGCCTAGACGATATCGATGATGGGTTCTACTTCCACCACAGCGACCGCAGCGGCGGCGAGGAGTCGTTTGAGCACTTCGACGGCGGCAGCAGCGAGTACGAGGCCGACGTCGCTGTCAACGGTGCCTTTCTCTCGGTCAGTCACGAGGGCGGCCGCTTTGCGTACCACTCCTCTTCCCAGGCTATGAGTAGCGGCAGCCGGGCGGGAGTGACCGCCAGCGCAGGGCTGTCACCCAACTCGTCGAGCCTAGGCCTGCCCAGACCCCGGAAACACGAGGAGGAGGTCGACTACGACGTCGTCTTTGAGGGTCTCTTTGTCCGGCCTCGCATGTACATCCGCGGGGTGTGCCTCACCATCCACACCGTTGTGCGCTTCTTCCTTTTTTGCTTCGCCCTGCTCCTTGCCACCGCGCTGCGCGTCATATTCGACACAGACATTAGCGGGTTGCCCCTGCCACAGCCAGTGCTGAACCTGTTCGCGAACCTGCTTGTCCCGCAGGACGAGCGTGACCGGAGGCACGCCCATGCGGGAATACAAAGGCTGCAACAGCAGGAGCAGCGTCGGCGGCAGCAACGCCAAGCGCAGGATGGAAGGCCGCCCACCGTGGCTCCCCCCACCCTGCGCGAGGGCTTGCTAGGAAGCAAACGCAACGGCGTCCTCGGGGAGAACCACCACGGTGTCGGTTCCCCTGCCCCCGGCTCCAAGCTTCGCCGGTACGTGCGCGCGGCGGAGAAGAGGATCAGCAATTCTTCGCTTTCCTACAACCCCTCCCACGCCCACCATCCCCGCACCGCTTCCTCGGACACCAAGGTGGAGCAGAGGCAGCGCGGCTACAATAGCGATGACTCCTGTGGCTCCAGCAGCGACGGAGAAGGCGCCATCTCGCACACACGCGACGGACTCCGTAGGCGGAGCAAGGGACCACCACAGCCGCCACCGGGGCCAACCGAGGTGCTGTGTGGGCCAAACGTTCAGCTTCCGAAGCCGCTTAGCAGCAGCACCACGCACGCACCCAGGACAGACCTCACGAACCCCACCACACCTCCCTCGCTGGCATCACCAGACTTCCCAACACACAAAGAACTCAGCGCAACGATGCCGCCGAAGCACACACCGCACGACAGCACCGCCTCCGCCAACGGCAAGAGCTCTGGGGGCAACGGCACTGCCATTCCCACAACAGCATTGCCCCCCTTATATCCAGAGAGGCAGGCAGGTGAGCAGACGAGCGTGGGTGTGGGGGGAGGAGGGAAGGCGAGAGAGAACACCGTGTTCTCCCCCAGCGTGCCCCTGCGAAGCTGGCCCAGCCTGGACGATGCGAGGAAGCTGAAGCGTGAGGACTTCCCCACACCACCAGCGGCGCACGGGCTTGCGGCATCATGTAGGGAAAACGGGGCAGCTCACTGAGCATACATAGGAGGGAGGGCTCGAGATGACGGACCACGCAGGAGGGCTGCTGCTCTCCCCTCCCTCCCTCCTTTATGCTGTTTCATTATTCACTTGCGTTCTCCTCTGCTCTTCCTCGAACACGGCGTGCTCCTGTTGTGTCACGGCTTTCCTCTTCCTTCTCTCTTCCTTTTTGCTACGGAACTCTTCTCCTCACCCGCGACCCCTACCTTTCCTCTCCTCCTCCTTCCGTCTCGTAAGCTGCCAATAATTCGCGCTCTTTGCTACTGGGGCCCAACCTGTCTCCTCGCGGATAATGACTTCCCACGTTTTGTCTTCTTTCTCTCTCTCTCTTTCGCATCGTTGCACGTAGTTGCTCTTTTCTCTCTTCTTCTCCCTTTTGCGTGTTGTACCGCAGCTCTTTACCGATCGAGAGCTGCCACTCCTCCCTTGTGGGCCCTTTACTCAGACTTGACAGCAGAACAAACAAACAATGGAACAAGTACCAAAGAGTCCACCTCAGGAGGAGAAGGTGCGGGTGAGGAGGGGGGAGGGAAAAAAAAAAAAACCGGAAAGGAAACAGGGTATGCCGTGCGTGCATGCGTGTGTGTGTGTGTGTGTGTGCATCTGTGCAAGGGTAGGAAAAGGAAGTGCTTCCGCGTGTGGGTCGGCTCTTTGCAGCGCTCTTGACAAACACATGCCCTTTCTGGCGGACAGCTCCCCATCCTCCGCCTCTCCCTTCACAGTTTCTTCGGAGTAAAAGCAAGCAAATAAGTAAGAAGACAGCGTTTTGCAGCGGCTCTTCCTTCTTTCCTCTCTTCTCCTATCTCTTCCCATTGGATTAGACTTGTGCCGACTCTCTCTCGGGTACTCTCTCCTCCCTCCTCCCCTTTACTACTCCCCAAACACAGGCACCGGCGTCACAGCACGTCTTTTCTTAGAACTCTCTTTTACCCTTCCGTTCCGCGAAGAGCAGCGCGCACGATAGAAAAGATGAACGTTGAGGCTGTCCGCACGTACGTCTCGGCGTGCAACCGCGAGCACGCCGAGTGCGCGCAGGAGCTGGTCGATGCGCTCAACAACAATACCAAGGTCGCCCAACTTGGCCAGCGCGCTGTTCCTCTCAACGACATTGATGTCTGCTGCATCGCCGAGGCTATTCGCGCGCTGGAGCCTGAGTGTGCGCTCAAGGCGATCAACCTGGAGGAGAACTCATTTGGCTTGCAGGGCGTGCAGGCCTTGATGGAGGCGGTGGAGTCGAATCCTGGCCGCGTCAAGGAACTGCGACTCGGCAAGAACAACCTCAAGGACCAGGCTGCCGTGGCCATTGGCCACACTCTGTCCCGTGACGGCTGCGGGCTCAAGGTGCTCGACCTGTCCGAGAACGGTATCAGCAAACTCGGCGTCATCCCGATTGCCGCGGCTTTGCAGCACCCAACGAGCGACATTGTGGAGCTCAGTTTCCACAACAACAAGATTGAGGGAGACGCTGCGCCGTTCCTCTGCGAGGCCATCCGTGCGGCCCCCAAGCTGAAGCACCTGCACCTGGGCTACAACGCGTTGCGGGACAGTGGTGCCGAGCAGCTCGCCAAGAGCCTGCCACACGCCAAGTGCCTGTCTACGCTCGACCTGACTGCCAACCGCATCGGCCACGAGGGTGGCATGGCCATTGCCCGTGCGTTGATGTCGCCGACCTGCACCATCCAGCGCCTCAACCTGCGGCACAACTTGCTGGACAGCGAGGCCATCGCCGCCTTTGCGGACGTGCTGCGTCAGAACCACTCCCTCATCCAGCTCTTCCTGGGCTTCATGAATCCCACCCCCGACGTAGCCGCCGACGTTCTCGAGGCTGTGAAGGACAACGACGTGCTGCTGTTGCTCGACATCTACGGCTGGAAGCTCGACGCCGAAAGCGCGGAACCGCTGATCCGCGCGGTGCAGGAGGGCTCTGGCGCCATCGCCGCCATTGTGACGGACGCCTGCCAGCCCATCGCCGTTGCCATCGACTCGGGCAACATCATTCGCGAGAACAGGGACATGCACCCCTTGTACGTGGGGCCCGACGACCGCGACGCCTACTTGGCGACCAAGAGCCTGCGCCGGTACTCCCGCGCGCAGAGCCGTCGGCAGTCGCGCGTGGCCTCGGCGCGCGCCTCACGCTCTCGCGGGGACCGTGAGCACTCTCGCGTTAGCCGCAACAGCTCCCGCCGCCATCTCGAGGATGGCGCCGACGAGGCGTCGCAGAATGGCGGCGGCTCGCGGCACGGGTCACGTCGGCGGCACTCCCGGCGGCATTCCCGCCGCTCCAGCCGCGCCGCGTCGGAGCCCGCCAACAACAATGCCAACGCGGACGGCGGTGAGGAGCCAGAGAAGAGACAGCGGAGGGAGGCGAGGGAGGAGAATGCTGAGAGGAGGAAGAAGGGTGGGGAGCCCAACGCACTGGTGCCCACTCCGCGCCGCCGCAGCTCTTCTCGGCGCCACCGCACGCCACGCGACAAGGAGGCCTCGGATACCGTCGCTGACACCGCAGAGAACGGCGTGGCGCCTGGCATGATGCGCTCCCCGCGTTCGATGCCGCGGTCTGCCCCGCAGTCCGCGCGCGAGGTGGCGTCGGAGGGCCCAGAACGCCAGTGTGAGGTGGAGCGGCTGCTGGAGGAGCTGCGGGAGACGCCGTGCGATCCGCAAACTGCCGCAGCCGTCTCGGCGATTGTGGAGAAAATCCAGTCGCAGCTCCGCCACCAACGTGCGCAGCACAAGCGGGACATGCGCAAGGTGCACGCACGCCTCGACGCATTGGAGGCGCGCCGGGAGTGCCAGTGCGGGACTGGCGCGGGGTCGCTGTCTGGGAACCGCGCCGCCTCGAGCAGCCGCCCGCCCCTCAATGGAGGCGGCTTCCACAGCACAAACACCACAGGCCCCCACAACTTTGATACCGCCAGCAATGCCGGCGTAGGCCAGCCGCAGCCAGCTCCCTTCGCCCGCACCAACAGCGCTGGCTTTGGCAGCAGCTCCGTGCCCAACAGCGGCGGGTTCTTTGGCGGCAACGCCGGCGGCATGGAGAGTTCGGGCCGCCAGCCGGGGCCAGGGTCCTACTACCGGTCCGCTAGCCGCATGAGCGAGGGTGGGGTGATGGAGCGAGCCATGACACCACTCGTGCACCCCAACTCGGAGATTCGCGATACGCTGCCCGACCTGCCACGACCCAACGATGAGTCGGGCGAGAGGAAGCCGGAGGAGGCCTCGCTGCAGCGGTCAGCCAGTGTGCAGAGCTTCCCCCCGCGCATCGAACCGTCTCCCGCGCAGGACGCCAACCCGCCCCGGCGCAAGTCCGTTGCCCATAACTTTTAGAGTGACTGTGAGGGTAATAAAGACGGATCACTCCCCCTCTCCCCCCCTCCCCCCTCTTCTCCTCCTCAAGTTTACCTTTCTCTAGATATCTCTGCTTCTTGTCGCTTTGCGTTATTCGTTGAAGCACCCCCCTCCCCTCCTCTTCCTCTCGATGTATTCCGCAAACGAAGTGCAGCGCGCTCCGCAGTTACTCCTCTCTGTGGTCCGCCTCCATCCTCTTTCTGCTCCATGTTGGATGTTTCGTATTTCCCCTCCCCTGTTGGGTGTTCTTGTACCGATAGAGGCGTTCTCGTGATGTTCTCCACCAGTGTTTCTCCCTTCTTGTCTTCCTTGACCCTCAGCCTCTCCCTCTCCCTCTCCATCTGTGTTAGTCGGATACCGTTTCCACGTGGCTGCCAGGGGAAGCCGAGGCATGCATTCCTGCCCTTTGAAAAGAGAAACAAGGAAAGCTTGCGAAAACGTGCAGGTGAAACAGCAAGAGGCGAGAGGAAGGGAGGTGGAGCGACATACCCGTCCCCCCACAGCGGCGCCGTGCTCTCTCCCATCTCGTTGCTCGCTCCTCTTCTTCTTTGTCGCCTCCTTCCTTACGTGACCTGCTCGTTTTGAGCGGACGCGTGAGGGATGCGGGGGGTACTTCGCTGCCTACTGGTGTTGTCCGATCGATGGATGTCTGCATGTCTTTCACCAGCCTTCACTCTCTCTCTCTCTGTACCCCTTTGGCCCCTTCCCTCCTTCCTCTTCTTGCTTGGACCAAGAGAACTTACTGTGCCCTCCTCTGCGTCCTTTCCTCGTCTCTCTCTGGGTTGGCGCTACCATCGCCGCCAAGCCCGAAAAGTGCCACCACCTTCCGCTCGTTCCGAGAAGGCGGATAAAACAATAAAACACACAAAAAGACAGAAAGCTACACAAGGGGAGAGAGCAAACCTCAGGATCGCTTTTCCTCTGCCCTCTTCCTTCGTTCCTTCTCTCTCCCTTTGTTGTCGGTTGACTCTTGGCGAGTTCCTTTGTCACGTGCCGTCTTATATTTCTAACTCTTCCTTCGTCTTTCTCTCGCACCAGGGGACCCCCACACGGTACGTGACCACGGGGGGAACATAGACAGGGGAGGGGGGGACATGTCGAGCCGAGACGCGCTTGGTCCTACGGAGGAGGAAAATGCCTCTTGGCTGTATCGACAACGAGAGCAGCTTTTAGGCCAGCGGCGGATGGGTCCGCAGCGGCAGCCAGACTGGTGCACGCTTCCCCCCGCCGCCTTCAAGGGCGAGGCCACGCAGGACACCCGCCCCTATACGCAGGCTGTGACCGGCCCTGGCATTCGTGAGCTGGAGGGACACTTGGCAGAACTCCTGCTCCTGTGGGACGAGCACCACTACCAGCGAATGCGTGGCGCAATGGAGGCCGTCGTGGACGACCTCCTCGCCACCGACACGCGGGCTCCCATTGTCTACTTCTTCGCCCTCGGCGGAGTCGACCTTTTCCTCCGCTTCCTCTGCGAGCCGCCCCACCTGCCCGGGGAGGCGCCCGAGGTCACCGGCCGCGGCACCACGTACCCCTCCAAGACAAAGGCCTACATCGCCACCCTGAACGACGTCGCCAGCGTGCTGACCGACGTCATCATCTGCGACAGCAGCCTCAGCTGGTATATCTACGACCGCTACCCCTGCGCGTTCTTCCGCCTGCTCGAGCTCATGGCCATCCCTGACCTGTGCGTGGCCTGCGGGACGATGCTGGAGCAGATGGTGGCCCAGGTGGGCACCGTCTTTGAAATTGCCAAGACGCCGCTCCTCATTCGCCTGCTGCGCAGCCCGTACGACATTGTCGTGACATGCTCTTGTCGAGTCGCCGCCCTCCTCTTCATGCCCACTATCCCCTCCGCCACCGACGACGCGTACGTGCGCGGGGAGGATATGCTCGTCACGTACAAGCGCACGCAGCGGGTGATTGACAGCAACGTGCTCTGGATCGCATCGGAGCCGGAGCTGGTGGAGCGACTGATTGCCCTCTCGGAGGTGCGCACGAGGTCGGGGGTGCGTGTGCAGGACGGCCGACGCGCAGTTGCCTTTATGGACACAGACTTCACCGCAGACCTCCCCGCCAACGGCGTGCAAGAGTTGGAGCAGCTGACCGCGCAGGCGTGGAGGCAGGCGCTGGCCGATGCAGGGGCGGTGAGAGCGAGGACGGGCCCGCAAGTCGGTGCAGCCAACACCAGTACCGGCAACGACAATGCCGGCGGCGGTAGCGCCGATGGGCACGGCGCGGGAAGTAGCAACCGGGACCCCCCTACCGTGAGCCAGCTGGCGCGCCACCTGGCGACTGGCTTCCAGGGATTTCTGAGGATGGGTGACGGGAGCGGGGAACCGGGTCCCACCACCCAGTCCGCCACCAACGAAGACGCTGCAGCGGGCGAGGCGGTGCTGGGTAGTCTGATCATGCAGGAGCTGGGCCTCGCCTCGGGCGTCTTATCCGGCGCCGTGCCAGCAGACTTGCCTGAGCGTGTCTCCCTCACCCGCTCCTCCGCTGCGTCGCCGCTGGGACCAGCCACCTTTGACGCCTTTCATGCGGCGATGGACAACGACGGGGCGAACGTGATGGGCACCACCGCGACCCCAGCCCCGGAGGCTGGTGGTGCCGCAGCAGCAGACGGCGCCGGAGAGGACGATGAGGCAAACTGGGTGGACGAGTCCGCTGAGGACGACGACGGCGACGACGAAGCGGACGACCCACGCCGGTACACGGGGGACATCCCCGCTGGCGACGGTCATGGCGAGTTTCCCGATGCCGATGAGGGGGGCGGGGACGAGTATGACCAGGGCGGCGAGGACGGCGAGGACGGCGAGTACTACGACGAGGAGGAGGACGGGGAGTACTACGATGAAGAGGATGGGGATGTGGGTTTCGGCGCCGGCGGCGCGGTTGCGTGGGGCGACATTGGTGACGTTGTCGACCAGGCTCGCAACATGAACGCTGAGGAGGAGGAGACAAAGGTAAGCGTTGGTTGGTATGCGGGGGCCCACAGCGCCCGCTACCGCTGGCGGCAGCGCGACGCTACGCTGACCAGGGCACGCGACGATAACCGCTTCGAGCTGTTTGGCCACACCACCGACACGTCCAAGGGTAGGAGCTTCTACCAACTCAACAAGGATGCCATGATCGCACTGGGCGTGGGCAAGACGGCGACCCCGACTGGGTACCGTAAGCTGGAGTCCGACCACTACGTGGTGAACTCCCAGAGCGAGATGCTGTTCCTCCTGACAACGCTGCTCTGCACCTTCTACTTTAGCGAGCCGTGGGAGAAGATGCGCGAGGCCCGCTGGCTGCAGCGCAGCGTCGGCATCTTTGACGCCACCTTCGGCCAGGCGGAGGGGATGCCCGTACTGGTTGATGTCATGCCAGAGGTCCACCTCACGCAGCGGGAGCGCCGGCTGCCGCGCTTCCTCACCTTCCGCCGTGACCGCTACCGTGAAGACGGCGCGGGTGAAAAGGGCGAGGTGACCAGCAAGCCCCCTGCGCAGGAGGCGTGCACCGCCACCACCGAGCCCGACCTGTCCGCCCCGCTGTGGAAGGAGCCTGCGGTCGGGCAGCGGCCGTCGTGGCTCAAGGACTACGTCATGCCCTCTATCAAGGAGATATACGACGGGACCCAGGTGGCCTACGCTCACTGGGGCGCCTACGAGGACCCAGTCATTTGGTACGACAAGGACGGCGCACAAGGCCCCGACACCATTCGCAAGATCGAGCTCTTGAAGGGCATTCTCGAGTTCTGGAACGCGCAGGACCGCGGGGAGTGCGAGATGCTGCAGAGCGAAGAGATCGTCAAGCCGGCCGCGTGCATTGCGAAGAAGGTGTGCCAGCTGGTGCTCTCCGAGAAAGAGTGTGCGAACGTTGAGGATTCGGCGTTTGTCCTGCTGCAGTTCTACGTGCGCAGCTTCACTTTTGCCCACGGAACGGAGCGGTGTGGCCCTACGACGCCGCAGACAGAGATTGGCAAGCGCTTGCTGGCTTATCTCCTCAAGCACCGCATCTACAACGCCGTGCGCATTCCGAGTCTGCCGGGCTCCATCGCTCCTCGCGCGCGTCTGGATGCGATGAACGGGCTGATCTGCGAGCTGCTGATGTACCACTACGACAACCTGCGCCTTCTGTGTCACTACGTGCGCGGAACCTTTGACCTCTCCGCTCTGAACAAGAAGGGCTCGGGGAGGGCGGGCGGCACGGGCGGGGGCGGCACGCAGCCCCACGCGCTTATCCGCTCCCAGGAGCAGGAGGAGGTCGCGCGCATTCTGGCCGAGCCCCCACTTGACCGAGAAGCACATGAACCCTTCGCCAGCGTGCTGCTCCGGCGGATGCACCGCTACGGCAGCGACTCTCAGCTGATTGTCCGTGCCCTGCTGCTCTCGATGACCCCGGGGCTCCGTTCCAAGCACAACTACATCACCAAGCACAGAGGAGTTCCCCTTGTCGCCATGGAGAACGTGTCCCTCCCCCGCACCGAGGTGCAAGACCTCATCACTGGGACTACACGCCGCCTACGGTACATCTCCACCCTCACCCGCGCCACCACCACCCATCTCTCCCTCCTCCTCTTTGAGAAAAACAAAGACCAGCAGGGAAAGGGAAGGGCAGCGGCCAGCGAGGCCGTCCAGACCGAGGTGGGCGATGCTGTTGCCGACATGCTGGGTAAGCTGATCGACGCCCCGGGCAGGCTGACGCTTGCCAATAGACCCTATCCCAACATCGTCGACGCGGACGATATGAACCTTGTGCGCGGCCTCGTGGAGCCTGCCGAGGCGGGCACGCGCGACGACTGGGCACTCCCCCTATTCGGATCCAACATCACAGACGAGGCGGGCTTGCGCTCCCTCACACCGCTCAGCGATTTCTTCCTTGGCGAACCACACAAGCTCATCTTCAGCATGGTGCGCGTGTACGACGCGGAGAGGATTGCGGAGATTGATCACCTGCCCTCCGTCACCACCACACTCCTGCTTTTCGTGCGAGTCGCGAAGCTGCACGGCGTGGTGGATGGTGTGCGCATGGTGCTGCAGGATTTACGACCGCTTGCCACCGCGGAGTACGATGGCTGGAGAAGAGGGCCGAGCCCCGGAGAGTTCCAGCTGCCTCAGCTCGACGCTGGGTGCACGTGCGACCTGCCACCCGACGTGTACGTTGAGAGCCGCGAAGATGGCGTGACGTACCGCTGCGCCAACTTCGTGAGCTACGGTGCCTGCAGCCCGGAGAGCGAGAGCCAGGTGTACTTTAGGCATCTGGGCGGGTGCTTCTTCAGGAACTACTTCCGCTTGCTTTGCTTTTGGCTGGGACACTACGTGGCGTGCCAGCGCTTTGTGGGCATGCTCTTCTACTACACAGGGGCCGGCTTTGGGGAGGTCAAATCCCTTTGCCTCTACCTGCTCCGCGAGCTGCCCTACTACTTCCAGGACCCCATACTGAAACTGCGCAAGTGAGCGAAGGCGGCGAGACGCAGAGGCCACTTTCCCCCTTCCTTCCGTGGTAGTCCTCCATAGTCTTTGATTCGTTTGTGCTGGCCGCCCTGCCCCCCCCCTCTCCCCTCAAAGTTCATGACCCCAACTCTCTGACAACTTCAAACAGTCTCCGGGTCCGAGACGAAGCGATGTGCTCGTGCTGAGTTTTTGTGGGCTTGGCTGCACAAGCACCACCCCACGGCTGTCTGCCTCTCTCTTTGCAATTCTTCCCTTCCCTTCCCCTCTTGGCATTGGGTTTACCATTTCCTTGCACACCCCTTCCCCCCCCCCCCCTGCAGTCTTCCTCCTCTAGTGTCCCTCCTTGAGCAAACGATCAAACGCAACGAGACACCCGCCTCAACACACGCATACACACACACGGTGCGCCACTCTCCACCCCCCACCCCCACCGACCCACGCACGCAATGTCTCGCAAGATCGCCTTTGCATGTGACCACGCCGCGTACAGCTGCCACGAGGAGATCATCGGAATCATCAAGGCCGCCGGCTCCGATATTGAGGTTATCTACCTTGGCCCCACCGACGCCAACCCCGTCGACTACCCCGACGTCGCCGCCAAGGTTACCGAGGCTGTGGTCAGCGGAAAGGCGGAGAAGGGCGTGCTGGTCTGCGGCACCGGTATTGGTGTGAGCATTTCCGCGAACAAGGTGGACGGCATCCGTGCCGCCCTGTGCCACGACCACCTCACCGCCTACCTCGCCCGCCAGCACAACGACGCCAACGTGGTCTGCGCCGGTCAGCGCGTGATCGGCATGGAGGTCATGAAGGACACTATTGTGACCTTCTTGACCACGCCGTTCTCCAACGGGGAGCGCCACGCCAATCGCGTCGCAAAAATCGCTGCTATGGAGAAGAAGAAGGCGGCGTGAAGGCGGCCCCCCGTGGACAGGTCGCACACATACAGTGGAGGGGAGGGAGGGACCACACCCTGCACACCCATCCATCCCTAGGTGCCAAACGATCCTCGTGCCCTCCTTCCTCTCGCCTGTGTCTCTCCTCCCTCCATACTCCACAGAGGAGGACACACCCCATTCCGACTCGCGCACAGACGACGAGAAGCAGCGACGAGGCGAGGAAGAGGGACACATCACGGCACGCTGCATCACGCGCGAGGCCACAACAAGAGCATATTGGTGCACACCTATACACACTTAAACCTACTATTATCTGGCAAGCTGTAGCTTATGCTCTGCTTGACAAGTGCCGTGTCTGAGAAGAAAAACCAAAAGATAATTCTCTCTCCACCTCCTCCTCCTTTTGGCTGAGACACCCCCCCCCCCCTTGAACCTCTCTCTACTTGTTCTTCACTCTGTCGAATACACAGAAGAGTTCCTCCCCACCCGTGTCGCAATCAAAGAAGAATACCAAGCACATCGGATCGTTGGTGGCAGCTTAACTGCCCCCCCCCCCTTCCCCTCCCCCTCCTCTCTGGTGACAAAAAGGGATATCACAGGGCACGGGGTCTCTGGGGGAAACTCCCTTGCCCATGGTGCTGCCCTCTCTCTCTGTCACTCTGTTCTCCCCATCCGTAATCCTTCCATCGTCTTCACCTAGCGCAAGGAACACCCTTCAGTAGAAAAGGGAGGAGGAAAGGAACGTTATGCAGACAGCCACAGGTCTTGTCTCCATGTTTCGCGTCGGGTTATTGAGGACTCGCCTCTTGGTCGCCAGCGTCAGGCCCTCGTCTCCTCTGTGCTCCCCACAGCGGCGTTTCTTCACCAGGACGGCCCCCACTCGGCAATCCGTTGGTGGCGCCTACGGGGAGGGTAGCACGAAACGAGATGCGGCCGAGTCCGCCATTCCGCTCATGCGCAACATCGGCATTGTCGCGCACATCGACGCTGGGAAGACGACCACGACGGAGCGAATGCTCTTCTACGCCGGCGTGCTAAAGCGCGTCGGCGAGGTCGACAGCGGCACGACCACAACAGACTTCATGAAGGAAGAGATGGACCGCGGTATCACCATCCAGTCGGCGGCCGTCTCGCTGGAGTGGAGGAACCACCCCATCCACCTTATTGACACCCCAGGGCACGTTGACTTCACCGTCGAGGTGGAGCGTGCCTTGCGTGTGGTGGACGGCGTGGTCGCCTTGTTCGACGCCTCGGCTGGCGTCCAGGCGCAGAGCTACACCGTCCTGCAGCAGAGCCGTAAGTTTCATGTGCCCGTGTTGGGCTTCTTGAACAAGATGGACAAGTACAACGCCGATTACAGAATGTCGCTCGCGTCGATCCGGAACAAGCTCCAGGTAGAGCCACTGTTCCTTCAGCTCCCGATCTTGGCCGAGGACGGCGACTTCGAGGGCGTCGTTGACTTGATCGAGTTCAAATCGCTCCGTTTTAGCGGTGACCACGGCGCGCAGGTGGAGGAGAAGGACCTCAAGGGGCCCAGCGGCGGCGGCGAGTACCCGCACATTGTCCAACATGCACGGAAGGCGAGGCATGAGCTAATTGGGCAGCTCACCGGACTGGATGACGCCCTGTCCGAGCGTCTGATCGAGGCCCTTGACAAGACCGACGGGGACGAAGATGCGGCGGAGATGCTGCTCGGACCGGACGACATTCGCAAGGCGGTGCGCCGGCTGACGCTTTCCCCCAAGCACCAGAAGAGCAGACCCGTCATGCCGGTGCTCTGCGGGGCGTCGCGGCGGGACCAGGGGGTACAGCCGCTGCTCGACGCCGTGACCTACTACCTGCCATCGCCAAAGGACCGCGCGCTGACAGGGCTCACCAAGGCGGGCCTGCCCACCGCGCTGCCGCCGCCGAGCGCTAGGCCGACGGTGCCGACGGTGGCGCTGGCTTTCAAGGTGACGCACACGATAGGGCCCAAAGGCGTGCGGCAGCCGCTGGTGTTTCTCCGCGTGTACAGTGGCCGCCTGACGCCGCGCATGTCGGTGCGGAACAACACCCAGGGAAAGGTTGAGAAGATAGACAAGTTGTTCGTCATGCACGCGAACTCGCCGATGGAGGTGCCGCACTTGTGCGCGGGGGAGATTGGGGCCGCGTTCCTGTCCAGCACGTACACCGGCGACACCTTGTTCGCCCCACCAATGCGGCATCTCCTGCAGGCGAAGGAGCACCTGGGGGAGACGGATGAGAAGGAAGAGGTGTTCACGCTGGAGGGCATCGACACCCCGCCCCCGGTCATCTCCTTCTCCATTGAGGCCGCCACGAAGCAGCAAATCCCGCTGCTGGAGGAGGCACTAGCGGAGCTCAGCCGCGAGGACCCCAGTCTCCGCGTCAGCAAGAACAACTTTGGCAACATCGTCGTCAGCGGCATGGGCGAGCTGCATTTGGACATCGTCATGTCCCGGCTCGAGAACGAGTACCAGGCCAAGTGCCGCCTGCTTCGCGCCATCATCGAGTACCGCGAGACGGTCCGCGAGCCCCAGCGCCGGGAACACATCATGACGCTGCACAATGAGCTACCGTACATGGAGTGCTCGCTCGATTTGGCTCCCCAGCTGGAGGACAAGGAGCGCTGTGCGGCTAACGCAGCCTGCTCCTTCGTGGTCGACCCGGCGTTTGCGAAGCTGTACACGGAGAGCCAGCGCGGGAACACGCAGAGCGGTGGCGGCGCAGCGCGGCGGGAACGCCTCGACGACGTGCGCAACGCCAAGGAGGACTTGCACATGATCCAGGAGTGCTTCGCCAAGGCTGTGGCAGACTGCGCGCGGTTGGGACCGCTGGCCGGTCTGCCGCTGCATGGCTGCGAGGTGCGCCTGACGTTTCTGCGCAAGGTGGGTGGTGGGCAGCTGCAGGAGCGGGTGCTGTCGCAGGTGGCACGCTCAGCGGTGCTGCAGCTCTTCCAGTCGGTTCCCAAAGCAGACCTGGCCATACTGGAGCCCATGATGGATGTGGAGGTGCATCTTTCCGAGTCAAACTACATTGGCAACGTCGTCTCGTCGCTGAACGAGCACAAGGCCGTCGCCGTCGACGTGCAGGAGGACGGCCGCTCTGTGAAGGCCATTGTAGCCATGCGCAATATCGTGCGCTACACAATGGAGCTTCGCAAGGCGGTGAAGGGCCACGCGAACTACTTCACAAAACTGGACCACTACTGCGTGATCGAGGATAAGGCGGTCATTGCTCGGATTTTGAAGAATTTGGGCATCACAGAGTAAAATAATACGCATGCGCGAGCAGCAACAACACGATCAACAGTGGCATGCAGGAGCTCTTTACACCTCCCAATCAGGGATAGGCTTTCTGAGGGACCGTGCATGATTCGGCGCGAGAGGTGGCAAAACTCGTTGCGCGCCTGCCGTTGGGTTCAGGTCTCCTTCTTTGGCTCTTATTATTGGCCCTTCTCTCTGGGCAGCTGTCCCTTCACACGGTGCTCCACTCCATCAGCGCGCCGCCCCCGCCCCCTCCCCCTCCCCTCGCATGAGAAAGAAACTCTTTAACGAAAACAAGCACACATCTCCCCTCCCCCCCCCCCCCCACTCCTCCACCCACAAACATTGCACACGACGACACGTTCACGAGAGAGAGAGAGAGAGGTGTCAAAGCCATGGAGCACATTCTGCACGAGTTGCCGTCGACGTTCGGCGTCACCGAGAACATCTACATTCCCCTCAGGGACGGCACGCGGCTCTCCACAAGGGTGTGGCTGCCCAAGGACGCGCTCGGGTCAGTGGGTGGCAGGCTCGACCTCCCAAACGAGGACGCAACGGTGGCGCCGCAGAAGCCCTCGTCCTACCCCGCCATCCTTGAGTACATTCCGTACCGCAAGCGCGACGGCACGCGCCGCCGGGACGAGCCCATGCATGGGTTCTTCTGTGGCCACGGCTACGCCTGCGTGCGGGTGGATATGCGCGGCTCGGGGGAGTCAGACGGTACTCTGCGGGACGAGTACTTGAAGCAGGAGCAGGACGACGCCCTGGAGGTGATTGACTGGATCGCCAGCCAGCCGTGGTGCACCGGCAGCGTCGGCATGATGGGAAAGTCGTGGGGCGGGTTCAACTCCTTGCAGGTGGCCGCACGGCGGCCCCAGGCGCTTCGTGCGATCATTGTCCTCGGCTTCACGGACAATCGGTTCAAGGACGACATTCACTGGAAGGGCGGCTGTCTGCTGAACGACAACTTTTGGTGGGGTGCCCTCATGCAGGCCTTTGTGTCGCAGCCACTCGATCCGGCCATTGTTGGCCAGGACGCGTGGAAGGCGCGGTGGCTGGAGCGTCTGGCGTCGATCCCGTTCAACGCGGTGCCGTGGACATCGCACCAGACCTATGACGCGTACTGGCGCCACGGCTCCGTGTGTGAGGACTACGCCGCCATCGGGGTTCCGGTACTGATGGTGGATGGCTGGGCAGACTCCTACACGAACCCCGTGTTCCGTCTTCTCGAGCACCTGCAGGTGCCCTGTCGGGCCATCGTGGGGCCGTGGGTGCACGCCTATCCGCAGGACGGCGTCCCTTCCCCACCCATGAACTTCTTGCGCGAGGCCACCAACTGGTGGGATCACTGGCTGAAGGGAAAGACGGACAACGGCGCGATGAGCGGCCCGAAGTTACAGGTGTACGTGGAGGACGTTTTGCCACCGTGCACCATCAAGCCTGCCGCGCCAGGCGCGTGGCACGGACTGCCTGAGTGGCCCTCGCCGCTGATCCAGACGGCGCCGTGTGGCCTGGAGGCGAATCGAGTCTTGACACTGCCGCGTGAGGCGGGTGGGGCAGGCCACGGCGCATCCGAGCCGCGAGAGGGGGGAGAAGCAGACGCGGCGGGGGTGGTGGTGGTGCACACGCCTCTGAACCACGGCTTGCTGAGCGGGGAGTGGATGGGGGCTGGCGTCCCGGGGGAGAATGCTGCCGACCAGCGCATGGACAACGGCATGGCCGTCACCTTTACATCATGCCCGTTGCAGAGTGATACCATTCTCCTTGGGCGGCCCACCTTCGAGGTGGAACTTACCAGCAACAGACCCAAGGCTCTTCTCTTCGCGCAGCTCTGCAGCGTGGCCCCTGACGGCGCGGCCACCCGCGTGACTTACGGCTTGCTCAATCTCGTTCACACCGGGCCGCAGGGCAATGCCGCGGTGCAACTCCTGCAGCCCGAGGTGCCTGTGAAGGCCGTCGTGGAGCTGGATTACTGCGGCTACCGCCTGCCCCGGGGGCATCGACTGTCGCTCAGCCTGGCCAATAACTACTGGCCCATGGTGTGGCCTTCACCAGAGGACACGACGCTGACCCTGCGGCTCTCCTCGGCGCGACTGAGCTTGCCTATCCTCACGCACGCTGCAACGACGGCGATAGCCGGTCCGCCCTCGCAGGTGGAGAAGGCACCACCCACCCCTGTCACCACCATCACTCCTGGCCGAGTTGAGCGCTCTGTGCAGTATGACATTGTCAAGGATGCCTGGACCTGCATCACGGACGGCATCGGCGGCGTATTTGGCGAGGGGGTCTACCGCTTCGACGACATCGACACCACCATTGAGCACAACCTGAAGCGGGAGCTGACCCTCAGCAACTGCGACCCCCTCTCCGCGCACTACACCATCACGCAGACCTTCTCCACGAGCCGACCAGGGTGGAACACGAAGACGGAGATTGTGTCAACGCAGAGCGGGGACGCTGCGTACCTGCACCTGCGTGCAAACATGAAAGCCTCGATGGAGGGCGAGGTGGTGTTTGAGAAGAATTGGTACGAGCGTGTGCCAAGGCAGGCAATCTAAACAAGGGATGGGGAGACGCGAAGAGATGACAAACAACAAAAATAAGCAGCGACAACTTCAATGCAAAACACGCGCGCGCAGGGAGGGGGGACGTCTATCGACTATATTGGTTTTCCCACTCCCCCCCTCCCACGGGTTCAGATGCCGTGCTCCAGTAGCTTTCCTAATGCACCTTCTCTCTCCCTCCCCCCCCCCCTCCAGCCCAATGCTATCCCGTTTACTGTCTTCAGTTTTCACTGCTTATTCTTTCTCTTCCATACGAACAGCGTAAAGTGTGTGTTTGAAAGAGCTGAGAAAAAGGGAGAAAGTGGATATTGAGAAGGAAGTGACGCAACTTGCGATGGAAAGGGGGAGCTCTTGCCTGGTGCGCATGTGCGGAATGGGTTGGTACACACACACGCACACCGACTTCCCACTCTCTCGCTCTCTCCGTCCCTCACTTGTCAAGGGGCAACTTAGGTACACATACAAAGCACCATCTCTCGCCTTCTCCATACGTGCTAAAAAAGAGAAGAGAAAAGGGGGAGAAGCTTGTTTTGCCTTATCACCATGCTCCCACAGACGAGGAAGGTGTGCCGGTATGACGGCCGCTGCTATCGGAAGAACGCAAAGCACTTCCAGGAGTACAGCCACCCGCAACAGTACCCTGATGCCCCAACACAGCCGCAACAACAGCAGCCGGGACACGACGAGGAGGAAGGGGAGGGCGAGGGGATGGCAGCTTCGCGATCGGAGGCCGTTCTCGTGCCACCAAGAGGTGCACCAGCAGTACCCGCCTCAGCCACCGGCGGCGACGACACTGCGCCAATCCCTAATCAAGGAAGGGATGAGGAGGGCAAGGACTCGCCATCGCCACGAAAACGTGCTCGGCCAGAGTCCGTGGTCCCTGCCCAGGGACTGGCCGGCAGTGGCGATGACGACAACGTCTCTCCTCGTGCCTCAGGCCCTGGCGGCGGCGGCAGCAGCGCCACCTCGCATCTTGGGCCCAGCAGCCACAACAACAACAACGACGGCAGCTTCACCGACGGTTGCGAGAACGAGAGCTTCACGTCCACCACGCCGACGGAGGTGGTGCGGGAGCAGTCCTCCTCCTCCTCGTACGTGGCGGCGGGACCCTATGCCCATCCGCCGCCGGCACAGGTGCCGAGACACACCCCGCCCACGGTGGTGACCCCAGCGCTGGCGCACCGACTGCCACCTCCGCAGTTGCCCGCCGCCGGTCCCACCGAGCCGCTCGCTGGCGTGCCCCGTACAACAGCGGCGGTGGGACCATCCTCGCATTCCACAAGCGCTCCAGATGCTGTCTCGCATCGCCAGCATCCGCAGCCACACACCACCACCACCACAGGCGACAACGAGCCGACGCCAGCGGAGCGGCAGTCTTTGATGGACAGCAACGAAGGGGAGAGCCGCCTTCGTGCGGATAGAGAGCACGAGTTTCGCACGGTGACCTCGGCGCAGGATCTGCAGGAGGGCACCCCATGTATGCAGCTGGTCGAGTACCTCATGCTGCATGACCCCATGCGCGCCTGCGTCGACGAAGCACCAAGCGAAGCGGAAGAAGCACACGGCGGCGGCGGCGGCGGTGGCGGTCCGTCTGCTGCTGCTGTGTTCCCAAACTTTGCGAACATCGACGCACTCCTCACGCAGGTGTATGCCATGAAGTTTCTTCCCGGGGATGGGAGGACGGTGCTGCTGGCGGCGCTTGCGCTGAAGCCGTCGGACCCCCTCGGAGCCTTCCCCGGCTGGCGGCTAGTGGGCCCATTCGAGCTCGCGCTGCGGTGTTACAGGCACCAGGAGCAGCAGCAGCAGCAGGGAGGCGGGGACAAGTCCGCCCGGTCCTTCTTCAAGAGCGAGGCGGCGCAGTGGCGATGTGCGCGGTACCGCCACGACCCACCCGAATGCCAGACCATTGCCGTGGAGGAGGGCAGTGGGCCGCGACGGGGGCGGCATCTCTGCTACTTCCGCGATGACCCCATGGACAGCCCTTCACTTCTCGTCGAAGGCACCGAGACGGACTACAGCTTTGCATTGGCCGGCGTAAGTCTCACGGCTTTCCTGGGAGGAGAGGCGAGGGAGACGAAGCGGGACGAGACGCTGTCAGCCTTCGCCTCCGCGATTGCCGCGCTCGGGCCGGGCGAGCGGGCACTGCTGCACCAAGGGCTTGGCCTGGCGGAGGACGGGTCCGCGCCGACGCTCGATGCGCAACGAGCCACGGCAGAGAGGCTGCGGAAGAAGGCGCGTCTGGCTACCACTTTCCACGGTCTTGGTGTCCGCGTGCCATACGACACGCGCACGGAGCTTGGGTACCGCCCCCTCACCCTCACCAGGAAGCGTCTCCAGCTGATCCTGGAGAACTGGGACAGCGAGTTCGCTGGCAAGGTAAGGCGACGGCTAACGCGCGCGCTGGCAGACACACAGGAAGCTGCGGAGGCGAATGCAACGATCCTAGCGACGCTGCGCGTTGTTGAGGCGAAGCAGTCCGCCCAGGCGACCCGCCCTTTCACGACAAGTGATTGGAACGAGATTCATGAGCAGTTTCGCTATGCCGACATGGCCAACGACGAAGGCGACTTTGGGCTCAACCTGGAGCTGGGTCTGGACATCTTTTCGTTTATCGCGGCGCCATCGCTACTGCCAACACCGGACGGGGGCGGCAAGCGAAGCGAAGGAGAGAGCAGCAGCCAAGGCAACGACACCTGCAACCCGCTCCTGTGGCACGCCTTTCGCATCTTGGACTGCGTCTACATGCTGACAGGGCGATCGCTCTACCGGCATATTCTGCGCTGCCACTTGCCCGTCCTGGCAGGGCAACGGCCCGTCCTTCTCGACAGCAGGGATGTCTTTTGCGACTGAGAGGATAAACCGCACGATAGCGGATTCCACCGTACTTTGTTTACTTTCTCGCTTGTGTGTGTCACCTTCCGGGGGCAAGAGCTGTGCCTTGCCGTGCTTCTGGAAGCTTCCAGCGACGCGACAGCTTTCCCCGTCACCCCCCAGCGCTGTTCCCGTGAGAAGATATCGCGCACGGTGCAAGGAGAACGCGAGGAGGCGTTTGGGTGTTGTTTGTCCTCCTCCCTCTTTTCGACACACACACACACACACGGGGCAATCCCTCCGGTAAGGCTGATACCATCCTCGTAATCCCCCCTCCTCCTCTCCTCCCCATATTCTTTTCCCTCATCTCAAGATCGCCTAGTAGCCACTCCTCCTAGCGCTCGATGTAAACCTTGCGCTCTCGCTGGCAAGCACCGCTACTGTTCTCTCTCTCTCTCTCTCCTTATTATAACTCCTTTGCTCTCGTTCCCCGTCCCCCCCCCCCCCCCCCACCGCCACTAACGATTTAGTGCTAGTTCCTACCTCCCTCGGCGTACTTGTCCTCGCCTGCGCATCTACTTCAGGAACTCCCTCCTCTCTCTCTTTTTTTTTTTTTTGCTCCTCTCCGTCGCCTTGCCACACCATGTCCACCCTGGTGGAGAGTATCTCGGACGATGCCCCCTTCACGGCTGCCTCACGCCACATCAGGGTGATGTCGTCGAGGGACAGGACGGCCACGGGCCGTCTGTGGCCGCGCCTCATGCGCGATGTTGACGACCTCAAGGCCTTTGTGCAAACTGTGCCCTTCTTTCCCCGCAAGCGGCGGGAGGGCGGCAGGGGCTCGACGAGGATGGCGTCACCGCTTCCCATCGCCACGGGGACCGACCGGAACAGCGATGTGGGGTCGTCTGTGGTGGAGTGGTGTTGGGATGCGCCAGTGCTGCTGGAGACGGCTGGGAACAGTGTTTCCAGTGGCGCGGCGGCAGCGACGTCTGCCTCCTTGACTGCTGCTGCCGTGGGTTTGCGCAGCATGGTCCCACGGGAGCAACGGGGGAACGAATGGGCGGAGCAGCTGGAACAGCAGCAGCAGCAGCAGCACGAACAGGAGCAGCAGCCGTTTCTCTGGATTGACGTCAAGAAGCCGACACGACCGGAGAGAAAAGAGGTGCTGTCCTGGTTCCCCCTTCACGCCATCACGCTGGAGAAGCTCTCTCTCTGGGGCCAGGGCAACGAGGACGAGGACGAGGACGGTGACCGGCTCGAGTACTTCCCCGCCCAGGGCTACCTGTTCCTCTCCCTCACCGGCACCCCTACGGGCCGCTCCGAGGACTGTCCCGCAACCGTCGTCTTTGCCCTTTTTGAGCATGTGCTGCTCACGATGAGCGATGGCAGCTACGAAGGCGAGGAGGATGTCGCCATCAGCGCGATCGAGGCGATCCACGAAAGCGACAGTGCTGGCATCTCCACCATCTTCAGCGCCATTGTCTCCTCCCTTGTTCTGCAGACCCAAGGCAGCGTGGCGGGGCTGATGATCGACGTTGACCAGCTGGACGAGCTAGTTCTCCAGATCCAGCCGTCGGAGATGGACCAGAACGACATGTTGACGCGTATTCGCGAGATGCGGCATCGCGTGGCCGCCGTGCACATCAGCCTGCTGCTCAAGGAGCGAGTGCTGAAGCAGCTGCTACTGCCCACGCTCCGGCGGACCACAGCGAACCGGGACCCCGGCTGCGAGGAGCGCTATCAGCGCTCCCTCACCCTCGCACGTGGCTCCGTCGAGCGCCTGCGCAAGGCCCGCGACACGGTGAATCTGTCCTGCATGAACCTCGTCAGCGGCGTCAGCGCGCGGCTGGTGATGCACTGTCACTGGATGGATTACCTGAATCACGTGCAGGCGCAGATCTCGCTTGTTGTCATGCCGGTGGCGGTGATCCCGGGGCTGTGGGCCAGCAACGTGAGCGTGCCATGGCAGGGCACCGAGACGACGAAAGCCTTCTGGGGCATCGTCACGGTCACCCTGAGCTTGCTCGCGCTCGGCATGATCTATCCCATTCGCAAGTACTTCCGCTACAAACCACCCGGCGCACTGGTGCCCACCCTTGACTAGCAGGCTGGGCGGAGATGGGGAAGGAAGGAGAAGGGAATGGCGATGAAGAGGAACAGGGGCCACACAAGCTTTGCCGCGCGCCGTCTTCTTCATCTGCATCGCTGTCTCTCTCTTTGTCCTACTCGATCAACCACAGTGAATGGGACGTCGTACTCGCAGACCACTGCTCGCATCTCTCTCTATTTCTACTCCCTTCATCACCCGCCAGGCAAAGTGAATGCAAGGGGATAAAGCAGATACGCCCAGAGAGAGAGAGAGAGAGAAAGGGGCTGATAGTCGTTGCATTTCATGCGACGCGGGTAGCATCAGTGGACTGCGCGATCCCAGCCATGCACCATCTCTGAACGCTCTTATGCTCTCTCCTGTCCACTTGGCACCGCCACCCGTGCTCTCTCACTCCTCCTCTCCTCCAAAAGTAAAGACGCCTCTGCCTCTCCCCGTTACTAACGCTTTCCTACCCCCTAAGTAATACCGTATTCTCTCTCTTTGCTCTCTCGAGTAAAAATCTCTCTCTTTTCCCTCAGCTCAGGGCGTCTCCTTCCTTTAACCACTTCTCCCAAGGCTCACACAAAACACACACGACACAGAAGAGCACCATGTCCGCTAAGCAGACCACCGTCGATACGTGCCTCGCCATACTCAAGGCGACTGGCTACCCCCTCGCAGCCGTCACCAGCAACAGCGACAGCCACGGTCACGACCATGGCAGTGGCGGAGACAGCCACGGTCACGACCATGGCAATGGCGGAGACAGCCATGGGCATGATCACGGTGAGGATGACCATGAACACAGCCACGGGTTCTGCTCAGGTGTGGAGGGCCACTACTCTGTTGGCTTGCACATTGCCGCCATCTTTGTGATACTGGTTGCGTCTGCGGTGGGAACTCTGATTCCGATCCTGGGCAAACGCGTGCCGGCGCTGCGCATGCCTCCGTTTGTCTACTGCGTTGGTAAGTGCATCTCCATCGGTGTCATGATGGCCGTCGCGCTCATCCACATGATCAGCCATGCCAGCGCCGCCTTCGAAGCCGACTGCATCCCTGTGTCCTTCTCCTCCAAGTTCGAGGGCTGGGCTTTCCTCTTCGCTATGATCGCGGCTATCGTCATGCACTTCATTGACCACGTCGCCGCGGACGTGGCCACCGGCTGGATGGAGCGGCAGGAGGACAACAACCGTGCCAAGGACGGCTCCTTCAACCAGGACGGCTCCCGTAACGGCGACCCCCAGGGCTACAATCACGCAAAGTGCACACCCACCACCTGCCTGGAGGATCCCCTGGAGGAGCGGTGCGGTGCTGCTGCCGGCAACCAGGACGAGCCAGTCTCGGTCGAAATGGACCGCGCCAACGCGGGCATCGCCAACAACGCCCCCGACTGCGAGCGTGACGACCACAGCCTCCGCGGCGACGACGCTGGCGCCATGGCGTGTGCGGGCCATCAGCACGGTGCGGTGGTCCCGGAAGATATCCCGCGCTTCCAGCGCGTGATTGCGGCGCTGTGCATGGAGTTCGGTGTCACGCTGCACTCTGTGTTTGTCGGTCTCACCCTCGGCGTCACCGCCAACGACGACCTGCGCGTGCTGCTCATCGCACTCGTGTTCCATCAGATGTTCGAGGGCCTTGCCATGGGTGCCCGCCTCGCCGATGCGGAGATGAAGATCACCATCGAGCTTGCGCTGATGCTCATCTTCTCTTTCTCCGCTCCAGTGGGCATTGCCGCCGGCACCGGCGCCGTCTCGGCCTCCCGTAACGCCTTGTCGGGGACGTCGTACGCGATGGTGAGCGGCATCATGGACTCCATCTGCGGCGGCATCCTGCTTTACCTCTCCTTCAACCTTCTCTTCATCGACTTCCCCGCCGACGTCCGCCGCTACTGCCCTCGTCACGCCAAGGGCCGTGTGTGGCGCATGGCCCTCATGTTCCTCGGCCTGTGGGTCGGTGCGGGCGTCATGGCGCTCATTGGCAAGTGGCTGTAGGGGAAGAGCGAAGGAGAAGATAAGCCAGGTGCGCTTGTGGATAATGTCCCCCTCCCCCCCTCCTCTCCCCTACCCCAGCGTCATTTATTATTTACTCTTCTTCTCTTTTTTCTTCTTCTTGCTTCAATCCCCAGGATGAGAGGGGGAGAGGGGGAGGGAGGACGAGGTTCTCCCGTTATGTTACCTCTCCATCCCCCCTCCCTTCCCCTCTGTTTTCATCTCCTCTAGTTCTCTTCAAAGTTTCCTGTTTCCCTTCCTCTCTGCCTCACCCAGCCGTCTCTCGCCCTCCCCCTCTCCTTTCCTTCCTTCTCTCTCCGCTTACTTTATTGCAGAGGGAGAGGGGAGGAGGAAGAAGAGAATGAAACCGCACGAGGGAGTAAAGGGGTGGAGGGTGGGAGCGAGGTGAGGCAAGGAGAAAGGAGGAATCGTGGAAACGAGTATGAGTTGCTAAGTTGCGATTGTTAAACACGCACAAGAGTGTATTTCTGCCTAGTTAGTTCTTCTTCTTTTCTTTACGAGTTGCTGTACACGGGTGTAGAACGCGCTGTACACCCACATCTATCTTGTTCTTCTCGTTCCATCTCCCTGTCTCTCTCCAGGCAGGTATTAGGTCTAAGGGATGCGTTTGTCATCGCCGCTAGCACCAATAAGTGTTTGTGTTTGCTTCTTTTCCGTATTATTGTTGTTGTGCTGTTGCCATTATCGCCACGCGAGGGACGAGACAGACCGACCGATTGCTCGTTTACTTCTCTCTCCCTCTTTCCCTTCTGCGTGGTCGGCAAACTCATCCTTCCTCTCCCTTCTCTCTTCCTTTACGAAGTCGTGAGTTATTATTGTCTATGTCACTCTCCGTTAGTGTACGTCATTCTTTCTGTCTTTTCCAAGTAGTCAGTAGTATTGTCTTTCTCCTCACAGCTGTGTGTGATGTGTAAGCGTTGAAGAGCTTCAGTTTTCTTCTCTCTTTTGTGTTCTCTCTCTCTTTCCTTCTCAACTCTATTAACGGAAGGAAGGTCTCCCCCTCCTCTCCTCTCCTCTTCTCTTCTCTGGCCAAAAGCTGCCCTTTGTCGGCGTCGACACCAAAGCCCTCTCTCCCCCCTTTTTTTTTTTTTAAGCCCCAGGGTTTTCTCCGCTCAGTCCTTTCCCTCCTCTTCCCCCTCCCCCCCTCCCTCCGCACATACATCTTGTGGTGGGTGTTCCTCTGTGAGATGGCAGAGGAGGAGGAGGAGGGGGGGGGGGACTGGGACTGGGCCTGAGCGGGTTTTTCCCTCCTCCAGCGTTTTTTTTTTGGGGGGGGAGAGAGAGGGGGGAGCCCCTTTCTCTCGTGCCACGCCGTCCAGCGAAAATGACATAACCACAAGAACAAAGAGGATGAGGAAGAGAAAGGGAGAAGGCGTGGTAGAGTCCACTGTGTAGAGGCCGAGGGCAACGCGCGCGACTGTAGGGAGAGAGCGCCGCCCTCCTCGTGGGGTCCACTCTCCTGCATCCCCCCTGTCTCCACGCTGTTTATTTTGTATTACGGGCTTGCTTCGCAGTGGATCCTCTCCTACCCCTTTTCCCCCTGTGTGTGTGTCTGGCGCTTAGGTATCATTCCGTAGCTCTTTCTCTCTCTCTTTCTCATTACCCACTGAGGGGACAGTAACATCCATATATTTCTACTGCTTACAACGAAGCAAGACGATGGCTGAGAATCCGACTCTGACGACCGAGAATGCCCATGACTTCTGGACTCAGGCATGGGACAAGAGCATGACGGGCTGGCGTGGCGGGGAACGGAGCATCCAGCCCTTCGTCCGCAACATGTACGTCTTCCTGGCGAGTCTGCAGCCGACACTGCCGGCGGGCCTCCCTGCGTTGCCGTACGACGCGCGGCCGCTGGGCATGGAGGGGAACACCGTTTTCAGCGGCCCCGAGGAGGCCCGCGCGGTGGGCACGTACGTGGCCGGCAAGTGCGTTCTGGTGCCGCTGTGCGGTGACACGCCCGCGGTGCCCTTCTTCGTGTCGCAGGGTGCGGCGATGGTGGTGGGTGCCGACCTGAGCGGGCAGGCGCTGGCGGCGCAGATGGCGCAGAACTTCCCGGGTGTTGCCTTCACGGCGACGGAGGTGCGCGCGGGCCCCGCCGCTGAGGACCGGGTGGTGATGCACGAGGCCACGGTGCAGGGCACGGTGGTGCGCCTGTTCGAGGGTGACTTCCTGAAGCTGCCCGAGGTGCCCGCGTTCGCGGACGACAAGGCTGACTTTGTGTACGACCGCGCGGCGTTCATGGCGATGAACCCCGCCCTGCGCGCGGCGTACGTGCGCACGGTGGCGGGGCAGCTGAAGCCCGGGACGCCACTGCTGGTGGAGCGTCCGGTGCGGAGGGAGGGCGACGTGTCAGGGCCGCCCTTCACTTTCACGAACGAGTGCGTGAAGGACCTGTACGAGGCGGAGACGGGCCGCGGCTTCGACGTCAAGACCATTCTGCAGTTCAAGTGGCGAGAGAGCGACACGGGCCCTCTGTACTTCGAGTTCATTGCCGTGGCCCCCATGAAGGCCTAGAGGTCTACGCCCGGAAGGTGACCATACAGACTCTCTAGTCTCGTTTCGCGAAGGTACCCACCCTCACCATTGCCACCGCCGCTCTTCTCTATCACTACTATTGATTGTGTGCGTCATGAGGACTCACTTTCTTTTTCTTTCCTTTTGTTTGGTTCTTCCTCTAATGGGATGAAGTGATGCCGTTCCCCCCCCTCTCTGCTTTCTGTTTTCTCCTTCGTTTCTCCGCACACGACGCTCATATGGAAACCATTTTCACTAGCCATGTCTCTTCAATAAGAAACAAGAGAGAGAGACAACAAGAGTAGCGACAACAACAATACATATCGTTTCTCTTCCCCTCAACCTCAGTTCTCTTTGCGAAGCACGAAGGCATCGTTCCTTCTCCTTTTAGCGTTGTCTCTCATACATATTGGAGCTGGCTCCCCCCACGCGAAAATGCAGGAGCGCAGCAGGGCTGCCTAGTGGCATGGCAAACTCTCCCATTCTCATGCTTCGCTCCCCTTTTCAGGACCCGCTTGATCACAGACCCTTTCCCTTTCACTATTTCCGTCGTTTCTCCGCTACACATTAACGAACAATAAAGAGCAGGAGAGCAGCAACAACAACAGCAGCCACTGTAGCGAGAAAGCAACTAGGGAGGAGGGAGGGAATGTGAGGAGCGGGCAGAGCGCACGGTAGAACTGTGGCTTTCCCCGCACATGTGAGCCATATCTCCCCATAGAATGGAAAGGAGAGTGGTGGAAGAGGCGTACTGTGTCCACGGCAAGAGAGCCCCATCTGGGGCGTTGGAGATGTTGGCACACTCTTCCTCCTCCGCTCCCTCCCTCTTTGCTCTAGCCGCCTTTCTTCCTTACTTTCCTCCATCTCTGCAAAGTGAGAAAGACGCGTCGTCTGAGCGCTTCCCTTCTGCTGTCCTGCTCCGCAGCCTCCACAAGGCCTGCAAAGCAAGCAGCAGGAGCCATGGCATCGCGCGACATCCCCGACAGCAGCACCGTCATACCACTTCAAGAAGGGAACTACAACGAGTACTGGTCCAAGGCCTGGGAGCTGGGGGCAACGGGGTGGCGGGGAGCGGAGCATCCAGCCACCCCGTCCACTTCCCAGCCCTTCGTCCGCAACATGTACGTCTTCCTGGCGAGTCTGCAGCCGACACTGCCGGCGGGCCTCCCTGCGTTGCCGTACGACGCGCGGCCGCTGGGCATGGAGGGGAACACCGTTTTCAGCGGCCCCGAGGAGGCCCGCGCGGTGGGCACGTACGTGGCCGGCAAGTGCGTTCTGGTGCCGCTGTGCGGTGACACGCCCGCGGTGCCCTTCTTCGTGTCGCAGGGTGCGGCGATGGTGGTGGGTGCCGACCTGAGCGGGCAGGCGCTGGCGGCGCAGATGGCGCAGAACTTCCCGGGTGTTGCCTTCACGGCGACGGAGGTGCGCGCGGGCCCCGCCGCTGAGGACCGGGTGGTGATGCACGAGGCCACGGTGCAGGGCACGGTGGTGCGCCTGTTCGAGGGTGACTTCCTGAAGCTGCCCGAGGTGCCCGCGTTCGCGGACGACAAGGCTGACTTTGTGTACGACCGCGCGGCGTTCATGGCGATGAACCCCGCCCTGCGCGCGGCGTACGTGCGCACGGTGGCGGGGCAGCTGAAGCCCGGGACGCCACTGCTGGTGGAGCGTCCGGTGCGGAGGGAGGGCGACGTGTCAGGGCCGCCCTTCACTTTCACGAACGAGTGCGTGAAGGACCTGTACGAGGCGGAGACGGGCTGCGGCTTCGACGTCAAGACCATTCTGCAGTTCAAATGGGGGGACACCCGGCCCACGGCGCCTCTTTGGATGGAGTTTCTCACAATGCAGCCCTGTCGCTAGTATCCTTTCTCTAGAGTACTCTGGGGGAAAGGGGGGGGAGGGAGGAGTTTCGACTTCACTCCATCCTCTCCTCTCCTGTTCCTCTCTTTCTTCGTTGCTCCTACCTCCTGCCATCGCCCATCCACCATAAGTGTTTCCTTTCCCCCCTTCTCCGCCTCTATATCGGTCTCTCGTAAGAAAGGAAAGGGGCAAGCGAAAACACTGGGGCTGCTGTTGTGCGTGTAGGTGCTGCCTGCGCCAGTGTTGTATGTGTGTACGTGCTGAGCGAGAGTGCCCTGTGCTGTCTCGTTGCCTTGCTGTCCGCGCGTGAGCTCGCTCTGTGTATCTTTCCTTCTTGTTTCCTTTCCCTCCCTCCCTGATATGAGGACTCCACACGCAAGTTCGCAAATCCGCAGTTTACGCAACAGCAACAGGCCAAGTAAGGAGAAGACAAGAAACCAAAGGAGAGAAAGGGCTCGGAGGACCGTCTCCGCCATGTCTCGAGTCCCCATCAGCGAGGAGCAGGCGCAGCGCATGATGGCGCAGCGCCAGCAGGAGGAGGAGCGTCGCGAGGCCTTTGAGGAGCAGAAGGAGAACATGCTTCGTGCCTATGTCAGCGGGGAGGGCAGAGAGCGGCTGAAGCGCATTGCGCAGGTGAAGCCGGAGCGCGCCGAGGCGGTGGAGATGCACATCATCCAGGCGGTCCGCGGGGGAAAACTGCAGGCACCGGTGTCGGACGATGTGGTGCGTGAGATTCTAGGCCGCATGTCTGGCCAGGAGTCGGAGGGCAAGAGCCACATCACGATTGTACGCAAGAAGACTGATGATGACTGGTGAAGCGGCATGTTGGTGCGGCCGTAGCGTCGGAGAAGCCGAGGGGAGAATAGGAAGAGAGGTACGAAGGGTGAGTGATTTCGACAACTCCCGCTTTGTCTCTGTCGTCGTTCTCGAGGTCATCCCCCGTCGTACAAGTGCTGTAGGGTGCTCTCTCTCTCTCCCTCTCGCTCCACCTCTTTGCATCCTCCACCCTCTTTGACCCTTCTCTACCGTTGCAACCTCTGGTTTAGACTTCCGCAGTGACCCACCCGTCGCAGTGTATTGACGAGCTGCCAACCGTTCTTCCCTCCTTCTGTTCCCTATTTCTCCTCTCCTCCTCTCCTCCCCCCACAGAGCCGGTGTGACAAACGAGCAAGGATACAACAACGACGACCATAAATGAAAACACTAACGAGTACGAGAGAGAGAGAGAGAAGGGATCGTCCAGAGAAGGTGAGGAGGAGAAAGGTACCGGCGACGCTCTCCCGCAAAGGAAGGACTCTCCCCTGTGCCGACTCTTCTCGCATGTTGCGTGCCATACCCGCAAGTGGTTCAGCGCACCTCCTCCCCTCTGCTCGACCACTCGCTCCCTCCCTTCCTCAAATCTCTGAAAAAGAAAGCAAAGCGGCAGAGAGACTGGTGTGTGTGTGTGTGTGTGTGTGTAGTACGCCTGCCCCCCCCCCCCCCTCTCCTTTCTCCGATAGTGCGAGGCTATCTCCGTGTCTCCAGCCCTCTTCTCTTCATTGCAGGCCGTTATTAAGGGAGGGGGAGTAGACATGCCGAAGCGCCACCGTCAGCCAGAGCCGATCGATATCGTTGCAGCAGGCAATGCCAAGCCGGCCGGCAAGGCTGCTCTCCCTGCCTTGGGTCACGACAAGACCGGCAAGACCAGCGACGGCAACGCGAGTGGAGTCAAGCGCGCTAATACGGGGGGGTCTCTGGCCAGCGAGAGCCCCAGCGAGGCTGTCTTCCCTGCTACCCCGTCCACCCTCGCGACCGACCGCAAAGCTCGACTGAAGGCCACCCGCGCGGCCACGGCAGCCATGGAGGACTACGGGGACGCCACGGTCAGTGATGAGGGCGGCGATTCGGTACCGTCGACGTCGGCGAGCGGCGAGGTCGATTTCGACTCCAGCGACCTCGGCGACGACGGCAACCAGGAGGATGACGATGTGGCCGACCTCCTCGAGGAAGACAGCGACAGGGACGGCGGCTATGAAGCATTCCTGGGCGGTGGCGGCAGCGGCAAGGGCAAGAGGAAGAAGGGTCACGGCTCCTCCCGTAGCAGCAGCGACGACGACGACGACACATTCCAGTCGGATGAGGAGAGCGAAGGGGATGCGATGATGTATCACGGCGGTGGCACAGACTCTGACGACGACGATAGCGAACCTGGAAGCGAGGAAGAAGGCGAAGACAGCGACGATGGCGGTGACCAGACAAACACGGTGTCTCGCCGTACGCGTCTACACCGCCTCGCAAACTCGGACGACGGCGAGAGACTTGGCGGCGTCCACGAGGAAGGGGACAGCGACGACGACGACGACGGAGATGACGCGACGGGGGGCGAGGGCAGACAAGTGACAGTCGACTTTGGTGTCTACGACATGAGGAAGGGTCACATCGACGCCGTTGTGCACCTCATGGACCAGCTGTGCCCAGACAAGATGGACGAGATCAACCGCGATGACCTTGGCGAGGCACTGGCCGAGAACCCGTACACATACATTGTGAGGGTCAACGACGCCGAGGACGACGATGCCGAGGACGCTACGGCGGAGGTTTACGGCCTGGCCTCTGTCCTGGATGTTGCCCACGGAGTGCAGACGCACCCGGCAGCCTTCAAGCCCCTGCACAAGCTGCTGAGGAACGAGGTGTGGCGTACGGTCTCCCCGGGCATCCCGCCCGCGGACCTTCTCCTGTCTACCACCACGTCGACCACCGCCACGGCTGCGGAGGAAGAAGAAGAGGAAGGCGGGGAGGACGAGGAGAGGCGGGCCCGTAAGAAAGGTAAGAAGGAGTTGGACGGGGAGGAGGCAATGCAGGTGCCTGGCAGGGAGGGCGGTGCTGACCTGGCCAAGTGTCTCCTGCTCGTCTCCGAGTACATCCGCAACGTGCCGATTGAGCTGACGGTTCAGATTCTAGACGACCTCGTGAGCCGCGTGGAGGAGGACGCGACGAGGAAGGAGGGCGGCCCTGTCGCATCCTCTGAGGATCCCGAGGAGAGTAAAAGAGCCAGCGCTGTCCGAGCCACCCCGGGCTGCATGTTTGCGGTGCTGGCCAAGGTGCAGCGCATGGTGGACCCACCCGTCACACTGTCGGACGCGAAGGGGAAGAAGAAGCGCAGCGACGAAGGGGTGTCGGCGTCGCCGCGGAAGCGGCACGGCGGCGCTGGTTCGACGGAGGAGGCGGCGCTGGACCTGAGCCGCTACGCCTTTTGGCGCGAAGAGGACAATGTCCTTTTCGACTTCCGTGACAAGCGCGTGGCCGCGGTAAGCTACAGGTGTCGGCCACAGTACGAGGGACAGCCGGAGCAGGACATTCCCCTCTCCCTCCTGTTTGTGCTCCAGCACGGAGCGCTACGCCAGGCCGTTGCCGAGATGAAGCGGCGTGCCACCATCGCCACCGACATCACTCGCTACTGACAAAAGTGTAGGGAGGGGTTGACATTCGGCCACAACCCTCAGCCTCGCAGACATACCGAGATAGACAGACAGACATCTTCCACATACCTTTGCCTATGTGCACTAACCAAGCATGCGTAAAAGCTTAACAGCAGCTGTAACCGCGCCGCCGCCGCCACCCTCATCTCCCACCCTGTGCGCTCCATACACAATAATAATCTCTCCGTCCCTTCGTTCCCCCCCCCCCCCAACGCCCCGATGACAAAGGAAAAGAGAGTGGCAAGAACGTAAGAGAGAGAGAGAGGGAGGCGATCTGTTGTCGCGTTACTTCTGCAGATCGTCAGACCTGCCTTCATGGGGTGTGGGTGGTACAACCACCCCGGACTTGCACGCGCTGCGCGAGATGGACAGCACGCTGCCTGAAACACCCCTCCGCACGCACCGCGCTCTTCTTGGTGCCTCTCCCCTCCCTCCATCCTCCCCCCCCCCCCACCCCTCCACATGCACACATACATACACACCAGGGAATCAGTAGAGTACACTGGACTGCGCTGCGCAAAGGGTCGTGAGAGGGGGAGAGATCTGCTACTGTTCTCTCTGCGCATGAGACATGGAGGAGGAGGATGCAGACACGGCATTTGCCAGGCGTGTCCTGCAGGTGTGCGCGCGGTACGCAGGCGATCCCGTCGCAGGGGGCACGGCTCTGTTCTTTGGGAGCGTAGCCGGAGGATCAACGGTGCCCACCGCGACAGCTGCCACATTGAAGAGGGCGTACAAGCCGCTGGTGCTGCGGCTGCACCCAGACAAGAACAGAAGTGCACTCGCGAGCGAGGCCTTCCAAGCGATGCAGAGCGTTTTTGAAGGCTGTCTCGACTACGTGCGACGTGGTGAGAGGAGGAGGAACGAGGAGGAGGAGGGAGGCGGTCGGCCTGTGCCACCGCCGCCTAATGTGTTCTCGCAAGAGGATGAGACACCCCAGGAGCGCCACGCTCCTGGCCACAACCGCAGCCATCCGTTCCCTCCACCACCACCGCCACCACCGGCGCCGTTCTCGCAGAGGCGGCACGAGAGAACGTGGGCGGAGAAGAACGCTGCAAAGGCCGCAGCCGCCGCAGCGTATCCTCCTCCCCCACCACCACCGATGCCGAAAGCGCCAGCGAAGGTCCCTCCTCCCGGTGGGGAGGAGCACGTGACTGTTGACGGGGACGACGACGACGACTTGTTCGACATCCCTCTCCCCCCCGACGTGTTCGCCACCGCAGCGGGTGAGAGCGGCACCACGCCCCAAGCAGAGCGCCACGCCCATCCTGCTGGCTTCGGTGGCGACCACGCACATCAGCCTGCCGAGATCAGCCTTGACGAGCTTCCTTCCCTCTCTGTGAGCGGAGGTGAGAGTGAGGTGGAGGCACCGGCTGTGGCGGCGAGGACGACAAGGAAACCCACAAGCGCGGCGTTTCGGAGTGCACCACCTCCGGCATCCTCCTCCCCCTCATCCTCGTCGTCGCACTCCTTCTCCCCGTCCGCGGACGGCAACGCGACCGGTGCTCCGGGGTCGGCAAAGGTGAAGGGGAAGCGCACTCACCACGGCACTTACAGGAGGAGCAAGCAGGTGTCTGGGCCTGCCCCGCGACACGGTCCGACGAACCCCCCGCCCTCCCTCTCGCAGGTGCTTGCCGCCTTCGACATCTCCCTCTCCTCCTCCTGCTCGGACGATGAGGACTACGACACTGTCGAAAGACTCGACACTACTCGAGGGAGGAGCAGCGGACGGGCGAAGGCTAACGTAGCGACTCGACCTCCTCCTCCCCACATTCTCTCCGCCTCCTTCACGCCATGCCTGCCGGACAGCCGCGATACAGCAAACAACGACACCGGCGCTGTCTACGCAACTGCGATGATGGCGGCGGCAGCGCAGCGGAGGAGGGAGCGTGTGGGTGCCAAAGGGTCTGGGCGGCGCAGAAAGGGGGGTACTGGGCACGGCGAGGGGACAGAGGAGGGGGAGCCGTGGCCGCCACAGCAGCAGCGGTGCTCGTGCGGGCGTGCGTGCAAAGGTATGTGCTTCCTCTGTGAATGAAAGGCTGTCCTCCTCCTGTCGGCGGCTTGTACACTACTACTTCTACTACTACGTTCGAGCCGACAGGCTCCCCCTCCCCCCCCCCCCAACGAAACAGGAAAAAATAGTGATATACGAAAGGGAGTAAACGAAGAGAGAGAGGGGCACCCAAACGAACACCTGTGACGGTGGCCTTCTCGCTCTCTTGCTCTCACGCTTCATGCAAGTACGGCTTATGACAGACTGCCCCCGAAGCACCATCTCGCCACCGTCTCTCCCTGGCTGTGTGCAGGAAAGAAAGGAGTAAGAAAAGGGAAGACACACACATATACACATAGACAGACAGATCGACAGACAGGCACTGGTGCCATTTATCGCATCGCCTGTTCAACACTTCCCCACACACACATTGCTGCGCTAGTGGAGTCCTTATCCCTGCGTACCTTCGCATCTTTCATTGTCTTTTCGTTCTTCTTTCCTCCTCTCCTCCTCTCTCCTTCTCCGCTTGGCCTTGCGGTGCATCTCCATGGCTACCAAGGTACCCGTTGTGGGGCAGTGGTATAGTGTGGTGTGCCCGACCTGCTTCTCCAACGTCAGCTTCGAGTGTGTAAGCACGGCGACGTATGGAATCAAGTGCAGTGCCTGCGGCACCATGATCGACCTCCGGGAGCCTTCTATAGCTCTCCCTGACAATGACATTGGGCGTCCACCAGCGAACAGCCCCCAGGCGGACGAGGAGGTGCGCTACTCCCCAGAGGTGGAGGAGTCCGATGGCCTTTCGGCCGCCGCGCAGGTGAACGTCCTCATCAACAACATGGAGGCGGAGAAGCGCAAGACAATGCCGACGAACATGACAGGCGAGACCACGCAGGCCTTCACCGCGAAGCGCACCCAGGCCTTTGCCGATCGCATCTCCTTTTTCCACCCCATCACCCATACCATTGAGCGTGTCGTGTTCGGCACGAAGCCGGCCGCCAAGATTGGCCACGTTCGCATCTTCCGCAAGCGCCTCCCCTTCGTCGGCCCCGTTATCATCCCCGTCACGCAGACCACCACCTCGTACGCGGCCCCCAGCGTTGTGACCCTCACCCTGTACCTTGGCTTCATCTGGTTCTGCCACATCGTTGACCAGGACTGGCTGTACCGCAACTTGTTCGTGGAGCACTTCCTCGTCGCACTCTTCTACATCTTGATGTTTCGGCTCGCGTACTCGGACCCCGGCTTCATCCGGCCCGGCTACGTCGAGAACGAGAGCCGGCTGAACGACGAGCTGACCCTCAAGGACATCGAGTCGAACCAGCGGGAGAGCAAGTGGGAGACGGTGAACGGGGTGCCGATGGAGCGCAAGTGGTGCAGCACGTGCGAGATGTACCGCCCGATACGCGCGGCCCACTGCTACCTGTGCGGGCTCTGCTGCTACGACCACGACCATCACTGCAACGTCATTGGCGTGTGCGTTGGCCGCCGCCGGGTGGAGATGTTCACCCTCTTTGTTAACATCACCTCTCTGGCCCTGATAAACCCCATGCTGTCGATCCTGGTGGCGTGGTACCACCACGGCGACGCCTTCACGGACAACCAGTACTACGGCAGCGTACTACTCTTCCTCGGCGTTGCGTTTTTCGGCATTGTCATCACCATGACGGCTATCTCGATGCTGCAGACGATCGCGCTGGAGGCCACGACGCGGGAGCGGTTGCAGAACGTGTATTTGAACAAGCGCAACCCGTTTGATCGCGGCATTATGAGGAACCTCAAGTACCGCCTCCTCGAGCGCAAGGTAGCCCCCACACTGTTTGACGAGGAGTTTGTCAAGACCTGCCAGCTGCGCTACGAGAAGCGGGAGCTCGGCACCGGCGTTACCGTGACCTGCTAGTAGTAGAGAGAGAGTGAGAGAGCAAGCAAGGCAGCGGTGTGGTGATGGTGGTGATGGTCCTCCCCGTCCTTCTTCCTTTCACTCTCTCTCTTTCTCTTTATATATCCGCTCCGCGCCATAAGAAACGCTTCATCTTGTCTCATTTCTTTGGTGTTCTCCCCCCATTCATCCGTGTTGCGATGCGTAATGGGTGGCCTCACCTCGCCTCTCCCCCTGTCAACATGTCATGACTTCCTCTTGCAGAATCTTGTGTAGTGCGTTAGAGCTGATGCGACGGTTGCCAACACCCGAAACATGTGGTGCGTCGCATAGCGAGAGAGAGAGAGAGAAAGAGAGAAAACGAGAAGGAGGAAACTGAGAGAGAAGACGAAAAGCCCCAGATGCTGTTGCCCCCCCCCCCCCATCATGTTTCATCTCTCTCCAGTATCCCCTCCCTCCCTTCCTTCCGTTCTCTACCTTGAGGAAGCTCTTCCTACTTTCCTTCTCCCTATCTCCCCCTCCGCGAGAAGGAAGCGATCCCTTCACAGACCGCTTCGTGTGTGTGTGCGCGCCTTCCGCACCCCCCTCACCCCCCTCACTCTTTCCTTCCGACATATCAGAGTGGCGAGCTATGGAGGATCAGCAGAGGAACAAGGCCCACAAGAACAAGACGACGGGCAACAAGGCCGTCAAGAAGGATGAGTTCCGCAAGCGCAAGGCCGGCATTGATCTGCAGCCTAACCGCGGCACCAACATCAAGGCGTTCCAGGGCCCCTCCTCGGCCAGCCACAAGGCACAGAAGTTCTTCCGCAGCGTGGAGAAGCGGGAAACCGCTCTGCACGTGCCGGAGCTCGACAAGACCCTCAAGCACATCACCGCCGAGCCGCCGTTGCTGGTTGCCGTGGTGGGGCCACCAGGGGTCGGCAAGACGACGCTGGTGAAGTCCATGGTGAGATTCTACAGCGGGCGTAATCTGCAGAATGTGCGGGGCCCCGTCACTGTGGTGGCGGGACGCAGCCGCCGCATCACCTTCCTCGAGGTCCCCAACTCCCTTGCGGCCATGTGCGATGCCGCCAAGGTGGCAGACCTCATCCTGCTCATGGTGGATGGCAGCTACGGCTTCGAGATGGAGACGTTCGAGTTCCTAAACATTGCCCAAGTCCACGGCTTCCCTAAGATGTTCGGCATTGTCTCCCACCTGGACCAGCTGAAGACGGGCAAGTCCCTCAAGAAGCGGAAGAAGTTCCTGCGCCACCGCTTCTGGCATGAGGTGGCCGCTGGCGCGAAGCTTCTGTGCTTGGCGCCGATGATTCGCGGGCAGTACCGCCCCACCGACGTCCTCAACCTCCACCGTCTGCTCATCTGCGTCGAGCCGAAGATTCAGGCGTGGCGCAACACCCACAGCTGCGTCCTCATTGATCGTCAGGAGGACATCACGGACCCCGACCTCGTCGCCGCCCAGCCAAGCATGAGCCGCACCATCGCCTTCTACGGGTACGCGCGAGGCAAGCCCATGAAGCCGCACCAGCTGGTGCACATCCCAGGGCTCGGCGACTTCCCCATCGAGCACCTCTCACACCAGCCCGACCCCTGCCAGGTTGACCAGGCCGGCGATGGCAAGTCGCAGGGCCACCGCATGCGCCATCTCTCCATGAAACAGAAGAAGCTATACGCCCCGTACTGCGACGTTGGTGGCATCACCTACGACGACGATGCCATCTACGTCCAGGAGGACGCCGAGAAGGGCCGCATCGAGCGCAGCGGCGAGGGCCTGCAGCTGCTGCGCGAGCTGCAGCGTGCCGAACCGATGGACGCTGCCAAGACCCATCTTGGGGTCGTGGACAACGGGCAAGACCAGCGCACGCGCCGCCCCGTCATCTTCCGCCATGAGGACACCATGGAGCTCGAGATGGATGCCGTGCACATCCCCTCTGACGCCGAGGACGACAACGACTCGGGCAGCGACGCGGAGTACAGCAGCGACGCTGCCAACGACATGCCGAAGCTGTCCGAGTTTGGCCTCCCCGTTGGCGGCACCGCGGGCGGGGGCGAGGAGAAGGCAGGCAACGAGGAGGAGGATGGAGGCACCTCCGACGCCGGCGGCCTGGCCCCGCGCTTTCCCAACGACGCCGACTCTATCCGCGTTGGCACCGTCAAGCACGACTGGAGTGATAGTCGGCTGCTCCGCCTGCTCAAGAACCTCTGTGTGACGGGCAACTGGCAGTCGGGCGAGGAGGATGAGGCGGAGGACGGCGACGAGGAGGATGGGGGAAACAGCAAAGGCTACGAGAGCGAGGACTCCGACTTTGAGGCAGAGGCACGCGGCGAAAAGCCCATCACGCGCCACAGGGAGGCGGAGAGCGCCGGCGACGGCGACGGCGACGATGAAAGTGAGGAGGAAGGCGGCATGAGCGAGGAGAAGGTCCGGCGCGTCATGAAGGAGCTTTCCTCTTCTTCTGGTGGCGGCCCTCGCCGCGCGAACGCGCTGGCTTCCGTGAGCTACAAGGACACCCGCATGAACGCCATCCAAGCCTCGACAGCCGGGGGTATCTCCGCCAACGCCGACGACCTTGACGACGACGACGACCTTGACGGCGGCGGCTGGAAGGCCTTTGGCGCGCCAGGGAGCGGGAAGAGAACCAAACGCAAGCCAGTAGGCGCCACTGCCACTGCCACCAGGGATGGTGGCGACGACGATGACGATGACGACGGCTACGACATTCTCGCCGAGAGGGGCGGAGAGGATAGCGGCGAGGGCTTGGATCGCGGCCGCGGCGGCGACGACGCATTCGGCGGCGATGACGACTTGAACAGTCTCGTGGCGAGCTTCCTCACCAAGGACGATGGCGCCAGCCGCGGCAAGAAGGGCAGTGGCAAGATGGAGAACGAGGACGGGATTGAGTTCTACGATGAGAAGGCGCACCTGGAGGGGCCACGGGGCGGCAACAGGGGCGACAGCCACCCTCGTCGAAATGGCGCAAATGGCACCAGCGGCAACAAGGAGGAGGAGGAGGATGCGGAGACGGAGGCCGCCGTGCTTGGCGGGGGCAGGCTCTCGGAGGAGCAGGAGCGCATCCTGAAGAGAAGAATGGACAAGAAGAAGGCCTTTGATGAGGACTACGACACGAACGGCAACGTCATGGTGGGCGGAGGGGGCAAGAGTAACACCTACAGCTACTACAACCAGCTCAATCGCAAGGTGGAGGAGAAAAAGGAGAAGCTCGACGAGGCACTAGACGAGGTTGGCGACGACGTAGAGAAGAAGATTAAGCTGGTGGGCTACTTCAGCGGCCTCTACGTCCGCTTCGTCATTGAGAATGTGCCGGTGGAGTTCCTGAGCAACTTTGACCCGTGCCACCCGTTGCTCGCGGGCGGCGTGAACGCTGGCGAGGACGAGTTCCGCGTGGTGCACGCCCGCATGAAGCGGCACCGCTGGTACCCCAAGATCCTCAAGGCCCAGGACCCCCTTCTCCTCTCCATTGGCTGGCGTCGCATCCAGACGCAGCCAATCTTCGCCACCGAGGACGCCAACGGTCGCAATCGATACCTCAAGTACACGCCCATGCATATGCACTGCCTCGCCGCCTTCTACGCACCCGTCACACCACCCAACACGGGCTTCCTGGCTATCCCGGTGCGCGAGCAGCGGACCAGCAACTTCCGCATCTCCTGCACGGGCTACACCATTGGCAACGATGATACCGGCGGCATCGTGAAGAAGCTGAAGCTGACGGGCACGCCAGCCAAGGTGGAGAAGACCAACGCCTTCATCAAGGGCATGTTCTCTAGCGATATTGAGGCCGCCAAGTTTGTCGGTGCCAAGCTCAAGGCCGTCTCCGGGGTGCGAGGCATCATCAAGTCCGTCATGAAGGGCAAGCAGGGCCTTGTGCGCGCCACCTTTGAGGACAAAATATTCCTTTCCGACATTGTCTTCATCCGTGCGTGGAAGTCGGTCGACCCGCCGCGGTACTGCAGCATCCAGCGCAACCTGCTGGACCCGAACTGGGTGGGCATGCGCACGATGCGTGAGCTGCGCTGGGACTACAACGTGCCCATCCCGGCGAGCAAGGACTCCGAGTACGCGGAAATCAAGCGCCGCCACCGCGTCGCCGACGAGGACGACGGCAAAGGTGCGGCTGGCAGCAACAGCAAGGGCAGCGTGCTGGTCTCGCGCAACATGAAGATGCAACTGCCGTACGACATGAAGGAGGAGTTCATTCCGCTGCAACGGACGACAGCGCTGCAGGAGCGGCTCAAAGGCGCCACAACGGTGGCCCCTGAGGTGCGCGAGCTGCGCCGGCAGGCCCTCCTCGACACTTTTGAGGATAGGGCGGATGCGATGACGAGAAAGAAGGATGAGGCGAAGAAGCGAGCGCGGGAGCGCGCGGCCAAGGAGGCGGAGAAGGAGAGCGAGGTATACCTGCAAGGGCTGAAGAAGGCCAAGAAGGAAACGGCCCGCCGTAGCGAGTTCCGCAGCCAGCACAAGAGCCGAAACAAGTAGCCGAGACACACACACATCGCTGCTCTTCTCTACGTTCTCTGCCTTCTCACTGCTTTACTCTCTCTCTCTTTTTCATCTTCCTTCTCAGTTTTGCGGACTCGTTCCGTGGCACCGGGTCGGAGGGAGGAGAACCACCGCGACTCTCTTCCCCCCCCCTCCTTTCACGCCGGAGAACAAGGGCCTTTGCAGGAAGGCCATTCCTAATCAACAACTAACACCGGCACGTAGGCTGTGCATCCGTGTAATACGATACTTTATCCTCTTTCCCCCTCCTTCCCCCCCTAACAACCAATCAAAACAACATCCTCATCGCACAGAGGTGCTTCATGAAAGCGTGCCGAGGGTGGTTCTTGTGGATCCTCGCGGCACGGAAAGTGCTTCTCCGCTCACGTCCCTCCCGCCCAACATGTCGGGTGCACACTGCGGGGTGGTGTGTGTGGTGTGTGGTGTGTGCTCCCGATACTTCTCCCTCCCCCCCCCCCACCCCATCCTTCGTCCTGGCAAAGCGAACCACCCCCATATCTCTCTCTCCTTCTATCGCTTCTCTCGTTTCACGGTTTAGCAGAAGCAAAAGGGGCGAGACACGTAAATAGAAGCACTACGAACAACACACACCACACACAATCGACTTCCACCTGTGGGTGCGCGTGTTTACTTCTCTCTCCTCTCTTGGTCTCTTCTTGTCCTTGTTGGTGACTTCTTCCCTACTTCACACAAACTTTCAGGGTCGCGAGCACCGGTACACCTCCCCTCTCCCCCCCCCCCATCCCCCCAAGCATGTCAAGTGGCGCAGGCACCAATGCCGGCTCCTCCAAGAAGGGCGACAGCCGCGCATGGCCGGCCGACGAGGAGGAGCAGGTGCGGCTACCCGCCGTGAAGTCCGCGTTGGCGACCCCGCAGCTCTCCCCGCAGGTGTCGCCGCAACGCTCGCCACGCTCGGTGAGGTCGAGCGTCGGGTACGGCGACGACCCCGCCAGCGTCTCCGCGTCTTCTTCACAAAACCAGCCCACCACGCTACCTCCTGCACCGCCCTCCTCCTCGCGCAAGCCGCGGTGGCAAGCCCCAGCAGCCCCGCCGCGCTTCGCGGATGCCCGGGGGGCTGGCGGCAGTAACCGACTTCCCCAAAGCGACAGCATACGCACGACGGAAGGCCCCAGCTACCCTGTCCATCCCGCTGGCGGCCGTACCCATCAGAATGACAGTGGTGCCAACAGCGCGATTGGTGCGACCAGCATCCGTGTCTGGAAAACTTCCCGCGAGATCCAAGCCGAAAAAACACTGTTGAGAGTCCTTCACGAGATGCGACATCCGCCGCTGACGCTGCTCCTCTTCTTGCAGTCTGCCCCTCCCAAGACAATCTTCTCCGCGTTCCAGCGCGAGTGCGCGGAGTGGGGCGTTTCATGGCACAGCAGGGTGGCCCAGCGCATCGCCGTCTTCTTGTTTCTGCAGCACCCCGTCAGTCGCTGCTACCCACCCCGCTCCACCACACTGCGTGCCCTCTTGAAGCAGTACATCAACCTCATTGAACAGCGCGAGATGACTGCGCTGCACAGCAAGGACGGGGATCCTGACGGCGGGGAAACAGTGAACGTCGAGCTTATGCATGCGTACATTCAATGCACCGTCACGATGGATGGTGGAGTGAACGATATGTGCTACAAGAGCTTCTTCAACGTCAACGCGGACGACATCGCAGGTAGCTCCGCTGCGTGCACCGCCCTCATGATTCGCCGGCTGGTGGAGGGGGCACCAGTGAGAAGCGAAGGAGTCAGCTCTCCCGTCTATAGCTTAGACGACGGCAGCCCACGCCACAACAAGGCAGATGACGGTAGCTTTGAGTGGGACACGCCCAATCCGCTGCTAAGCAGCCGCGGCAGTAGCGTCCATAGCGGCATCACTGGCGACGAGTCGCCGCCGCCGCCGCCGCCACCAGCAATGCTATCGCACGGACTTGTTGCCACTCCACCTCCTCACAATGCAGCGCGGCAGGCGCAGGTGCCACCACCCCCCTTCACCTCATCGTCCGCAGCGAGTAACGGCGAGGTGGGCAACCACCACCACCACCCCCCCACCACAACAGCGATGCCGCCCGGCAAGTTTGCCGGAGCCAGCGGAACGGACAGCAACGCCTCAAGCTCCTCGTCACAGAACGCCGCCCCTCCCGGCGTCAAGGAACCTTTCTTCGAGGGTACCAACCGGTTGCTGGCGGCGCCCATGTCGCACCACCTGTCCCCGCAGGAAGAGGAGGACGCCGCCAACGAGGCCATTGTGCGGAGCACCTTCTGCTCCCTGCGGGTTGCCGTGGGACAGTTCGCGAACGTGGGCCTCTCTCTGTGGCCGGCCGCGTTTGTGCTGGTGCAGCTCATGGCACAAGAGATGCGCGGGCTTTCGGGCATCTTCTGGCCTCGCATGCTCCCCGGCTTGCCGTGGCCTCCCAAGGGTCCGCTCCCGGTGCGGCAGCGTCTGCGCATCCTGGAGCTTGGCGCCGGCGTGGGCCTGACTCCCGTCCTGCTGAACAAGATGAAAGTCTACCGCGACAGCGTGGACCGCTTCATTGCCACGGATTACCTGCCCGATATGCTCGCCAACATACAGGAGAACTTGAAGATCAACCGGGTGACGGAGGTGAAGGACTTCAGCGCTGCAGAGCGGGGCCTGGAGGGCGACAAGGAGCGTCCCTTCCACCTTGTCTCGACAGTGGACTGGATGCAGAAAACCCGGAACGCAGGCAAAATCCTCGACTGGGGCCCCAACCTCGTTCTCGCCGCCGACTGCATCTACGATGTCGACGCCATTCCAGGGCTGGTGACCACGATTGAGCAGTGCCTGACGGGGCCGTCGACGGAGAACATCTTCGAGTTCTCACACGCGATACGCAACAACAGCGTCGACGCTATCACACGGACGCGCACCGTCGTGGTAGTGCAGACGCACCGGCAGAACAGCACCATGAAGGTGTTCTTTGACCGCCTCAAGCCATTTGCCCAGGTCCAAAGCTACACCCTCGTTACCGGCAAAACCGCCAGCGAGCTGCGTAGGACCTACAAGATCAGCGAAACGCGCGATGGCCTCGATGGGGGATTGGTCCCTCTGGGCGAGTGGCCCAAAGCGGAGAGCTCCCTCGACAACAGCAGCATCGGCAGCGACGGCGACGGCGGCGCGTTGCTCGACCTTCACGCCACCGCCGCCACGGCGTCGGCGGCGGACCGCGTCGTCTGCGCGCTGCAGCCCGATACCGTACTGGAGGATGGCAGCATGGCCTCCATCACACTCGATCCGCCGACGCCGTCGCCGACGGGAGGCGTAGGGGCCTGGGGCACGACATCCAACGGAAGAGTAAAGCCGCAGCAGACGCTGTCCCCACGTCTGCCACCAGTGAACAGCACGTCCCCGCAGCGGTCCCCTCAACCGTCGCTTGCTCCGATCTCTCCAGCGAACTCGTTCCAGACCAACTCCAACCACTCCTCCTCATCGCTTGATGGTGACAGTCCTGCCGCGCGCGTCGAGGCCCTGCTCAGGGATGAACTGATCGGCCCGTTCTACACCCCCATGGCCGGCCTCATCGGCGTCCACGTGATTCAGCTGAAGAAGGACGCGACGCTGGCACCGCCCTGCGCAGTGGTGGAGAGGGAGTCGCGCGGCGGCAGGCCGAGTAAAATGGGCTTCGGCTTCTCAAAGAAACGAGAGAAGAGCTGAGTTCTCTTTTCTCTCTCTCTCCTTTTTTTTTTTTTTGGGATGTGCAGGGGCAAATAGGGCCCGAAAGGCATGTGGAACGGTGAGGCGAGAGCAGGATCAAGAGAGAAAGCATACCATGCTGAGGGTTCCGCCTCCCCTCCCTTCTCCCGCGCTCCTTCTCGCTTTCCCCTTTTTCCCCTACGTAAAGGATATATGTCTCTACATCGTCTTACATCGTCCTTCGTTTCTTCTTCCACACACACTGTTCCTCATGTTTCCACATATTTGTCGCTCCGAGCGAAAACGTTGCCTTTTGTTTCTATTTAAGTCTAATCATGTGGGTTATCCGCTATTGAAGCGCCGCTTCGTTACCTCTTGCTTGCTCATCGTTCCTCCCTCCTTCGCCTTCTCTCTCCCTTCTCCCCAACCTTTGTCGAGAGGTATGTGTGGTAGAGATCATAGTCAATACACGCCGGAAAGGGTCATACGGTTGAGCATGTTTCTTCTTCTCTTCTGCTTCGTTTCCTTGCCTAGTCATGTTCAATGTTTCTCATGACTGCTCTCCTATTCCTTGTCACGATTAGGGTTACCATGACTACTCGGGTTGTGCGTGGGCACTCCATGTGCTTACCGTAGCCTCCCTCCCTCCCTCTCTCCTTCTCTGTATATATATATATATATCCATCTCCCCCTCCTCTATCAAACCAAAGAAGGAAGGAGAGCTTTGATGTTGGTGCAGGAGTAATCCCAATAAGGGCATTGAATGCATGCAGCTGATCGTCCCCTCCCTTCCCTTTCCCCAATCACTCCCCACCTACTCGCATCAGAAGTGTTGTTGTTGACTCGTCTGTGCCTGTCGCTGTCGTTGCCCCCCGCCGCTCTGAACGGCTTCTCCATCATCCCCCCTCCTCTTTCCCTCCCTCTCTCATTCCTGCTGCTGCGGGACACCAAGCGAAACTATAGATAAGAAAACAGCCCCCTTCCCCTTCCCCTTCCCCCTTCCCCCAATGGTCTTCTCCATTCCCTCGTACCTGGGCCTGGGCGACCGCCCCAAGCAGGTCGTTGACGAGCGCAGCAAAGGCCTCAACTTCATTGTGTCCTTCCCCAAGACGGGCAAGGGCAACGACGCCTACATCGATGGTGGGGAGTTCACCAACAAGTATCTGTGGGTCGGGGAGCGCGGCGGTGACGCGGAGACGATGCGTCGCCGAGAGGCGGTGGAGAGCGCGAAGAAGAACCTGACACCCAACGGCTTTGCATACACCGGGCCGACGCATAAGGGCGAGGGCCTCGGCAGCTACTTTGGGTGCTTCCAAAGCACACCGTTTCCGCACGTGCCGAATCACCCCGAGCGGCACAGCGACCGTATAGCCGAGGCGAAGGCGAGGAAGCAGACGAACGAGGCCCAGGCCGGCGCTCTGCGCGGCATCTACACCTCACCGGCACCCAAAGGGACCGGCTACGGCTACCCCGGGCTCACCATTAGCAAGGAGGGGTTCGAGTACATTGCCAACTTCTACGACGCCCCACAGCGCGCGGCGCGCGAGGAACGCGAGCGCTGGGCGAAGAAAATGCCAGCGGAGCCCTTCAAGCCTTGCGGCCGCCGCGGCTTCACGTTCGACGAGTCTCTCTCCACCGGCGTCTCCAAGTGCTACATCATGACCGCACCCTTCCAAGAGAAGAAACCGGAGAAGCCGCTGGCGCACTTTACCATCGCGGCACCGTGGCGGCCAGCCGGCTTCGTTGACAATGGGCCGGAGAGGATGGAGTACTGGGAGGACCCCTACGGCGACTACGACCCGAGGAAGGATCCGAAGGAGTACGTGAAGAAGCCTAGTGACAAGGTGTTCGTGCCCAACTCTCGCTGTGACACGTTCTGGTACACGCAGAGCATTGTCTTTAAGCGCCTTTAGCGGTGCTGCACAAAGCAGAAACTTACCCATGAACCGCTTTGCCTCGTGCCCCCTCCCTCCTTCCCTCTCCCCTATCTACTACGTCCTCTCTGTGTGTACACATGTACATATATCTGTACATCTCCCTCCTTTTCTCTCTTTTCCTCTTTCCCTCTAAACATGTCTATTGTGCTGCCACGCCCCGCCGCAGCTGCAGCACGGCTTTGCCTTCCGTTTCTCTCTTGTTTTCCTATTAAACCGCTCTCTCCTCATGTCTGTATCATGTCTGTACCATGCTTCCCTCTTGCCACTACCTCAGTTACCTCCGTACACTGCACCATTTCCTCTTTTATTTTTCCCCCTCCTCTGTGTCGACCAAGGCCAGGGAGCGAACCCATGAGAGACCAGGGCAAATACTGCGATGGCGGGGAGAGCCGCAGTGGCGTTCTGCTGCCATGCCGAACCCCTCTCCCCCCCCCCTTAACAAACCTGGGATAGCAAGGGGAACGCCGCTTTGCGCGTTCTGGGCTCCAAGCAACTCCTCTAGCTCTCTCACCCCTTATGGTAGGAAGGTTCTGCCTGCCCTCTGACTCAAGAAGAAGGAGCCGGGCTCGTCTCTTCATCTCCTTCTCTATTCCTGTCCTTATCTTCCCCCCCCCTCTGCTCCCCCTTTTACTAGACATCACTCCCTTTTACTTGTGCCGTGTACGTGAGACTCGCCCCCCTCACGACTTCCCCCTCCCCCCTCCCCCCTCCCCGCTGCTTCTGTGCACTAATGGACCTTGGAAGAAAACGCAATCGCGAGGAGGAAGAGGAGGATCGGGCACCACCGCCACCTGCGGGTCGCGGCCCCCTTCACTCCCGCAGCAACACCAACGCACAGAACAACAACTCCCTGGGCTCCCCCAAGGGCAGCGCGGGCAACCGGCGCACCCCACTCCCTGCTCCCGGGACCGACGGAGCCCCGCGCGGCAAGAGGCCCTCGGCACGGGGCAGCACCGCCTCGAGCGTGTCCTCTTCCTCAATGCTGTCCACCCGCCCAGCTACCACTAGGGCGGCAGCCGCGCCAGCGAGTGGCGGCGGCGTGTTCGCACGACTGAACGGCCCCCGAGGGCCCCCCGCGACGAAGTCGTCAGCCGTCCCTTCTGGCAAGCCGCTAAACCAACCGCAGGGCACGCATCACAAACCAGAGTCGCAGACAGACACGCCGCCAGAGGACCCACGACCGGCGCTGTGGGCCGCCAAGCGCGCCACACTGGAGGAGGAGCTCAAGCGCCTCGCTGCCACTCACCAGCGCCTTCGTGCGGACAAGGAGGTTCTTCTCGACGTCGTGGAGGCCGTGCTGCGCGAGCAGGAGCTGAATGAGCAGGAAGTGCAGGACGCTATGTCCGCCGCCGCAGCGCAGCACGAGACAAGCCGCAAGGCCATCGCGCAGCAGGAGGATGCGTGTCTGGCGAGGAAGCAGCGGGCCCTGACGGAGGTGGCGCGGTTGCAGGAGCGCGTCAAGGAGCTTGCTGGGTTGAAGGAGTCCACACAGGAGGCCATTCTCCTGGAGACGGAGCGCACCGAGGAGTTGGAGAGGACCTGGGGAGCTGCCGTGGATAGCGTGAAGGACCAGGAGGCGCGACTGGCGGCCATGAAGGAGGAGGAGGAAAGAATGAAGGACGCTTCGTACGGCTTGTCTGGTGAGGTGAGGGACATGGTGGTGGCAATGGAGCAGCTGCAGCAGCAAAAGCAGCGGGCCGATGTCGCCGCGATGGAGACAGAGATCACACGCCGCGAGCTATACAGCAAGTGTGAGGAGCTAAAGGGCTCCATTCGCGTGTACTGCCGTGTGAAGGGGAACCACAAGCCACAGTCCCCTCGGCCCGCCACCACAGGCACCACCACCACCACTACCACTGCCGCGAACGAAGAGGCAGAGGAGGAGGGCAACGCCACGACCATCATCACCAGTAGCGGGGGTAGCAAGGAGGACGACGCGGAGGGTAAGAGCTCACCTGCAACGCCAAGGAAGGAGCTGCTGGACGGAGCCGACATGTTGTCACCGACACCTGCTGTGTCCCCCTCCCAGGACGGACCGGCGAAGGACCCCCCTCGCGACTCGACCGTTTCCACCGCATCCACCACAACGTCAGCCCGTTGTCGGGTGCGAGGGGCCCGCAAAGGCAGAGCTGGTGGTGGGTCCACTTCTTCTTCAACAGCCCATTCGCTCTTCACGTGTGGCGGCACCACCGCTGGCTCGTTGTCCGCGCGCGGCAGCGAGGTGGGCAGCCCCATCGCGCCGACCGACGGCTGCTGCCGCGCGGAGGACATTTACTCGTTCCCTGACGGCGCCATCAGAAGAAAGATGCCGGACAGCGGCGACAAGGAGGGGGACGGGGACAGGGACGACGACGAGTATGCGCTGCCGCGCACCATCGTGGTGCACCAGAGTAGACAGAACGCCACATCCACCGGTAGGCACAACACCACAGACTCCTTCTCCTTTGACTACGTCTTTGACCACCACGCCACCCAAGCCGAGGTGTACACAGAGGTCGAGCCGCTCGTGAACAGCGCGATTGACGGTTACCGGGTCTGCATCTTCGCCTACGGCCAGACGGGCTCAGGCAAAACGTACACAATGGAGGGTTCGCTGGCCACGGATGACGGCCACGGCATCATTCCCCGCGCGTTGGCCACAATATTCGCCCGGCAAGAGATCCTTGCGAAGGAAGGGTGGTCCTACACTCTCTCCTGCAGCTTGGTGGAGATCTACAACGACGTCATCCACGATCTCCAGCAGAGCCCGAGCACGTACGAAGGCACCAACAACTCCTCGGCTTCCCCGTCGTCGTCGAGCTACCACACCATCAAGCACCAAGGGGAGAACACTACGATCACAAACGTGAAGAGCACCAAGCTGAGCTCCATGGAGGACTTCCGCCGAGTCTACAAGCTCGCCACGCAGCACCGCCGCACCGCCCGCACCCAGCTCAACGAGCGCTCCTCTCGCTCCCACTGCATCTTCACCCTGCACATTGATGGCGTCAACAGCACCATCCGCCAACGGAGCGCTGGCGTGCTGTGCTTGGTTGACCTGGCGGGCAGCGAGCGCGTGAACGAATCTGGCGTGCAGGGGCAGCAGTTCAAGGAAGCGGTGAACATCAACAAGAGCCTGCTTGACCTGGGCAAGTGCATCCACGCGATGCGCTGCGGCACGGTAGCGCCGTGGCGGAACAGCAAGCTCACCTACCTCCTGCAAAACTACCTCGGCGCCAAGGGGGGAAAGATGCTCATGGTCGTGAACGTCTCGGACCGCCGGCAGCACCTCCCGGAGAGCATCAACTCGTTGCGGTTCGCCACCCGTGTTAGCGAGACCGTTGTCGGCCAGTCGGTCAAGCGTGTCACAAGCTTCTGAGCGCCACCCGGCCGCCTGCAGGGGCAGATTATGGCTACCATTTATATATATATGTTGTCTCTCTGTCTCTCTGTGTGCTGTGTGTTTTCTGCTTTGTTCATTTCCCCTGTTTCCTCGAGGACCGTTCTTCTAGACAGAGCTCTCCCTTTCCTTTCCCTTCCCCCCTTAGATCCATCATCCCCCCCTCCTTTGGCGACATGTTCTCCCGCCTTCCACTCACGCGCGAACACGTCAAGGAGTGTGTGTGTGTCTGTGCTCTCGCTCTTGATTTCTTCATAGATGCCCGCATCGTGGTGCAAGCAGCCACACCCCTAACCATGTCTCAAGAGAAGCGCAGTGGTACGACAAAGTGAGTGTGTGTGTGGTAGGGATGATGGAGCTCTCCATCGCCTCACACAATGAGAGCCATTCCGGTGGCCCACGGAGCGCAGCGGAGTTGCTCATCGATGAGGGATGCGTAGTGTTGCAACGAGTAGCTTGGCCCAGACACGACGATGCGCAAGCCCCCTTTTCCATCTCTCTCTTCTCCGTCTGCTCGAAAGCCGTCCGTTACAGTTCCGTTGTACACTCTCTGCTTTACTCTTGCTTTTCTTTGTTTGCTAATCATAGCTGTGTATCCACTCGCTTCCCTTCTTCGGATTTGCAGACACACCCGTACACACATACTAAACATGTCGGTCACCACCCTTTCCGAATCTCACGCAGAGCACCCCGTCAACCTCATCCCTGAGCTGTGCCGTAACTTCTACCGCCTCGGCTGGGCCACCGGCACCGGCGGCGGCATCTCAGTCCGCCTCGGTGACAAGTACTACGTCGCGCCAAGCGGGGTGCAGAAGGAGCGCATCGAGGCGGACGACGTCTTCATCCTGGACAGCAAACAGGCCATCCTGCAGAAGCCCAAGAACTTTGAGTGCAAGTCGCTCAAGGTGTCTGAGTGCACGCCGCTCTTCTTCAACGCCTACACGCTGCGCGACGCCGGTGCATGCCTGCACACCCACTCCCAGAACGTCGTGCTCATCAGTTTGCTGTGCAAGGACGAGTTCCGCATCTCCCACCAGGAGATGATCAAGGGCATCCCCGAAGGCACCGCTGAGCCCGGCGCCGAGAGGAAGCGTTCCCTCGGCTTCCGCGATACTCTTGTGGTGCCCATCATCGAGAACACGGACCGCGAGGTGCATCTGGAGGAGCGCATGGCGGACTGCATGAAGAAGAACCCCAAGGCGACGGCAGTCATTGTGCGCCGACACGGCATGTATGTGTGGGGGGACACCTGGCAGAAGGCCAAGGGTGCTGCCGAGTGCATTGACTACCTCATGGAACTCGCGCTCAAAATGCGTGAGTTGGGGCTGGAGTGGGAGCCAAAGCCAGAGACTGTTCCGCAGTAAACACGGGACGGGAAGGATACTGGGGAGGGGGTGGTGTGGGTGGGTGTGTGTGTGGGGGTGTGGGTGTGGGCACGTGCAGTCGGTGCTCTTCTCCTTCTCGCCTGTCACACACTGGACCGGTAACGGCACGCCCCCCCCCCCCCCCTCCACTCCTCACTATACTCTCTCTCTCTTTCGTGAGTAATACCGACCCCGGATTAATGCATGAGACGTACTTACAGTGCCAGTGCACTACATACAGGAGGAGGAGGAAGAAGAGGAGTCACCTACCCTGTTGTGGGGTATTGGAGTCCTCTCAGGATGAAACGGAGCGCTGCGGCAGCCACAACTGCGGCCCACTTGTCTCCCCCCCCCCCCACCTCGCCTTTGTTGCTCCATCGTTAGCCTTTACTCTTCCCCTTTCCCATTGGCATGGACGACATCGACGAGTTTCTGTCGAGCCTAGAGCAGTTCAATGCCCCCAGCATCACCGCCAGCATCAGCGCGCTCAGCACGCAACAGCAGCCACCATCCCAGCAACAGCCTGCAGTCCAGCCAGTCTCCCACTCCGAGGTGAACCAACGAGCGTCCGAGACAAGCGGACGGGAGCACAAACGGCGAAGACGCGAGGGGCCACCACCTGCGGAGCATCAGCAGCCTCCGCACCCGCCAACTGGAGGCGTCTCGGCTGCCTCTTTGCCTCTCGTGACTGCGTCCCATCCGGCACAGCCCAGCGCGTCGAGAAGCACGTGGAGCTGTTCTCGGTGTACGCTGGTGAACAAGGCAGAGGCGGGCGAATGCGCTGCTTGCGGTCAGGCCAAACTTACGAGGGAGGAGGAGCTCGCTGGTGGACCGTCCAGCCCCCCCGTCGTCGTCGTCGCGGAAGTTCAGTGTAGTCATTGCACCTTTCTTAACGCATGCACCGCCAAGAAGTGCGCCATGTGCGACGCACTGCTGAAGCGCAGACGCCATCCCCCTCCTTCCTCCGCGCCAGCACCAACGCCCGCGGCATCGGACGGTGTGGCTGCTGCTACCTCTGCCGTGTCTCCTTCCCCCGTGAATGCGACAAGTGCGGAGAGCAACAGCGGCAACAACAGCAAGAGCGACGGCGCTTCTCCCCTTTCCTCCGCCTCGAGCGACGACGAGGACGATGAGGAGGAGATGCTGGACGAAGACGACTCTGACGACTCGGATGCCACGGGCATCAGCGATGGGAGCGACAGCGACGACAGCGATGGGGCGGAGGGAAGGAAAAGGGAAGGCGAGAAGGACCCGCTGGACAACAGAGAGCTGGTCAAGTTCCTGCAAGCGCTCGAGGCCGTGCCGTTTGATCAGCTCCCCCTCGCCCCTGTGCCACCAACGATGCAAGTGAAAGGAGAGCTGAAGCCGTTCCAGCGGCAGGCACTTCACTGGCTGCAGTCGCAGGAGGCGGGCATCAGTGCCCTTGACACCACCAACACCACCAACACTGCCGAACCCGTAAAGGGAGAGGAGGGAGGCGGTGCGGGATTAGCCTTTGTCGACGTTGACGACGCGGAGAGCCAAGGGGCCGAGGGGGCTTGCGCGCTGATGCGGAAAGGCCATCCCTCGGTAAGCCTTCGCAGCGGCGGCGGCGGCGGCCACTTCCACGCTCCCCCCGGCATTCCCAGCAGCAGCAGCGGGAGAGCAGGGGTGGCGGTGGCACAAAGCCAGGAGCGGACCCGGAGAGAAGCGCTGCAGTCCGTGCGAGGGGGCATCCTTGCCGACTACATGGGCCTCGGCAAGACGCGCACGATGATCGCGCTGTGCGAGTCCACCTCGATGGAGCGCCTGCGCTTGCTGCGGAGCGCCGTGGCTCGCCCGGTGGGTGGCGTGGTGGAGGGCACGCGAGCGGCGAAGGGCCGAATGGAGCGGATCACTGGCAGTCAGGTGAGGTCCGAGGCCACCCTTGTGGTGTGCCCAACCGCGCTGCTACGCCAGTGGGCGAGTGAGATCAACCACTCCGTGGACGCGCCGGCGCCGCGGGTACTTCTCTACCACGGCTCGCGGCGGAAGCGGCTCAGCATGTTCGACGTCGCAGAGAAGTACGACTATGTGCTGACCAGCTACCAGACCCTGAGACACGAAAACGCACCTCGGGTGGGCGGCGGCGGTGCTGCTGCTGGGTACCCCAACTCGTCGCCGCCCTTCCGGCCACGGAGCGAGTACGTCCCCTTCAGCGTGAGCGAGACGATGCGGGAGGCACCACCGGGGAAGCTCTTCATGGTGGAGTGGAAGCGGGTCATTCTCGACGAGGCGCACACCATCCGCAACATGCGCGCCAAGATGACGCGTGCCTGCCTCAAGCTCACCGCTCGCCACAAGTGGGCGGTCACGGCGACGCCGGTGCAGAACAGCCTCAACGACCTGTTCCCGCTCCTCAAGTTCCTCGACGTGCCTCACTTTGGCAACCTGCAGTGGTGGAACGAAGAGATTGTGCACTACTTCAACCAGGACCCGAACCACCAACGCCCCGTCACTGCCCTGCGCATGCTGTTTAGCTCTCTGCTGTTGCGACGCACACCCGACTCTGTTGTGGGCGGGGCCAAGATCCTTGACCTGCCCCCCAAGGAGGTGAGGACAGAGTACGTGGTGCTCTCCCGCAAGGAGCAGATGTTCTACGACGCCGTGCACGCGAGCGCCACGCGCAAAATCGACGCGGCCGCGCAGAGACACCGCGAGGCCGCTGCTGCTGCGGCGCAGGCGGGCGGTTCACGGTGGTCGCAGCAATGGCATGGCGGCCTGTCCATCGCACCGACCCCCCACACGCCGAGTGTCCACCGACTCACCACATTCAGCACCGCGTTCGAAATGCTGACGCGCTGCCGGCAGACCTGTTTGCACCCCTACATTGTGGTAGCCGCCCTGCGCCGCTTTCAGAACCCAAGCACCAGCAGTGGCGCACCAGCCCCGGCAGAGGGCAACGCGCTGTCGTCGTTGAATGCAGTGGATGAGGAGCGCACACGCAGCGAGGCCGCCGAGGCAGCAGCCGCGGCACGACGAGAGGCGGAGGAGCAGCGTGTGCTCACTGCGGCTATGGACGCCTTCATTGAAGGGACGCTAAGGCGGGCCCTTGCCGTGCGGAAGGGGGCCGAGTTCATGCGAGAACTCGTGGAGGAGCTGCGGCGGCAAAAACTGGAGGATCGGGAGTGCATCATCTGCCTGGACCGCCTGCTGCACCCGGCCATTCTTCCTTGCGGTCATACCTACTGCAAGGACTGCATCACGCACGCGCTGCAGGTGAAGTCGCAGTGCCCGATGTGCAAGCGGAGCGCGCACCTGTCCAAGGTCCTGGTCGTCCCAGTTGAGCTGCTGAGGAAGAAGGGGGAGGGGGAAGGTGGGGGGCCCACCTCCTCTACTTCAGTAGCAGCAGCAGCAGCGTCAGGGGCGGGTGGGGAGAAGACCGTTGACGTTGCCGCCGCGGTGGCCAACGTGGATGTGGGCAACCTGGCGAACTGGACGCTGGAGCTGAGTGCCAAGACGCGCTACCTGCTGGATGCCCTCAGGACGATCCCGGCGGAGGATCAGGTACTGGTTTTCAGCAGCTTCACCACGTACCTGACCTACGCCCAGCATTGCCTCGACGCGGCTGGTGTGTCCAATGTCTTGTACACCGGGGCACTCTCCTCGAAGCAAAAAGATGATGTTGTCCGTCGCTTCACTGGGCAGCAACAGCAGCAGCAGGGGCAACAGCGGCGCAGACAGGAGCACGCGGCGGAGGCCAGTGCCGTCGCGACAGCGGGTGATGCTCCGGCGCCACCTCGTGTGCTGCTGGCGTCCATCGCGGCGTGTGGAGTGGGCCTCAACCTGGTTAGCGCGAATCATTGCTTTCTGATGGACCCTGTGTGGAACCCAGGCGCCGAGGACCAAGCTCTCAACCGCATCCACCGCATCGGCCAGACCAAGCCTGTCACGGTTGTCAAGCTCATCGCGCGTGGCACGGTGGAGGAGAAGATGGAGGTCTTGAATGCCAAGAAGAGGCAGCTCTCCGGGTACTGCTTCGCCGGCGGCAGCGGAGGTGGCGGACGACTGCGGGCGGAGGAGCTGATGGCGCTGTTTGCCAACGACTCCCATGACAGCGACGAGGACGAGGACGACGGCGACAGCAGCAGCAGCAGCAGCAGCGATGTGGACGAGGAGCTGGGTGTTTGACAAGAATGGACAAGAACCGGAGGACAGTGAAGGAGAGAGCGGGAGTGAGGGAGCCTCCCTTTCATATCTTGTATCTTCCCCCTTGTGTTGCCTGTCGCTGTGGCGTGTCAAACCCCACGCGCCGCCCGCCACCCATTCCAAGCCGATAGATCCTTTGTTGTTGCGTTTATGGTTGGGGCGGTGTACGACCATTGTGCCTGGGAACGGCCTCCCTCCTCCCTATTTCTCTCCTTCCCTTGCGGTGCTGCACCAGCACTGCAGAGAAACGAAGGAGAAAGAGATACATAGTGGGGGAGTTTTGCTGGCGCTAGATCGACCACACACGAATCATTCACATCTTGTACATCTACAGTATTATCTTTCTCACTTTCTCCCCCCTCCTCCCTCCACCGATCCACAATCCACGAGACAGCAACACGCGGGGAGAAGGCACGACGACTGTGTGAGAGAGAGAGAGAGAAGGAGAGAACGCGCAACGAGGGGGGCGGAACACCCCGTCACCATCTATTCACGTGCCATGGTTTGCATTGCTTCCCTTTTTGTCTTTTATCTCCTCCTTGACCGCGCACAGTCCTCCGCTTTACTCCTTCCTCACTCTCTCTATTCAAGCTCTTCTAGCTGCATACAACACACACGCACACACAACGCATAGAACCCCCCGTCCTCCTCCCTCCTCCGCCTCACAATCTCTCTCTCTTCTTCCACTTTCACGCAGAACCCCGAGCCACCAGTGAGAGACCTACCTCCTCTTGTCTTTCCTTGGTGTCGTTCTCAGAGCATCGCTCGTACGCGTACGCAAACTCAGACCCCCGGAATCCGATCCGGCCAGAAGAAGTACAGAGAGAGAGAGAAGCAGGAGAGCAAAAGAGAGAGAGATGCAGCCCAACAACCACCAGATTCAGCCCATCGACTCCCTCACCCCGTTCCTCGGCGGGAAGTGGTGGATTCGCGCGCGCGTCACGGACAAGTCGGACATTCGGACCTGGAACAAGCCCACCTCGCAGGGCAAGCTCTTCTCCTTCACCCTCATTGATGAGTCCTCGGCGATCCGCGCCACTGTGTTCAACGACGCCGTCGACACGTTTGAACCGTTGATTGTCAATGGCCAGGTCTACTACCTGTCTGGTGGGCAGGTGAAGAACGCGAACCGGCGGTTTAGCAACGTGAACAATGACTACGAGCTGACGTTTGACCGCACGTCGGAGATTCTGCTCGCGCGGGGGGACGCGGGGACGGCAGCACTGCCGATGCAGCGCTACAACTTTGTGCCCATTGAGCTCCTCAAGCAGCGCGAGGTGGGTTCCCTCGTGGACATTCTTGCCGTGGTGCTGCAAGTGGACGAGATCTCCTCCATCACGCAGAAGTCCACCGGCCGCGAGCTCATCAAGCGGAACATCAAGGTTGGCGACATGAGCGCCGCGGTGGAGGTGACGCTTTGGAACGATGACGCCAAGGCCTGGGGCCACCCCATCGGCACCGTCATCGCGCTGCGTCAGCTGAAGGTCGGCAATTTCGATGGTGTGAGCCTCTCCACCACCTTCCAGACCAAGATCGACGTCAACCCCGATGTGCCCGATGTGAAGAAGCTCGCGAACTGGTTCATCGGCACGGGCGGCAGCAACGTGACCTCGCTGTCCTCGCTGGGACACGGCGCTGCCGGCGCGGGTGGTGGGGAGTCGTACCGCGGCCGCAAGTACTTTGACGAGATCACGCAGGAGGGTATCGGCAAGGGCCTCAAGGCCGAGTACGTGGACGTCCGCTGCGTCCCCATCTACATGAAGCAGGACGCGCAGTGGTACGACGCGTGCCCGACGTGCAACAAGAAGGTCACGCCCGAAGGTGCCCAAGGCGACCGCTACCGATGCGAGAAGTGCGACGCCCTCGTGACACCCACCCAGCGCTATCTGATCTCCCTCCAGGTCACCGACAACTTGTCACAGGTGTGGCTGACCCTCTTCAACGAGGCCGGCGTCGAGTTCTTTGGCATCAGCGCCGCCGAGCTGAAGAAGCGGGCCGAGGAGGACCCCATGTTCATTGCGCGCCTGGCACAGGGCCGCATGAACCGCCCAGTGCTGATGCGGCTGCGCGTGAAGGAGGAGAGCTCCTCGAACATGATGACTGGCGAGGAGTCCGACCGCCTGCGCATCTCCGCCGTGCGCCTGACGGAGTTCATGCCGAGCGCGAACGTTAATGAGGAGACGCGCCGCAGGCTCGCGCAGAACCTGCGGAGCGAGTGCGATGACATCATCCGCTGCATCGAGTCCTATGTCTAACCGTCACGAGAGAAGCCGGAAGGAGTATAAACCACCACGGAGAAGAATAGCGCATCGAGAGGAGGAGGTGATTGATGCCGCTGTTCTCTCCTTTCCTTGCTTTGTTTTCTGTCACTTGCAAGGAGTGGTGGGGGAGGGGAGGAGGACAGCCCCAGCCCTCCCCCTCCCCCTCCCCCCAGCCCCCATGGGCAGATGCTTTCTTCTGTTTGAAAAGGGCTGCCCTGCTTTTCCCCCCCAAGAGAAGCTATTCATATTACATTTATAAAGGATAAAGAGAGAGAGAGACGATTACCATAGAGAAGAGCCTTTGACGGAAAAAAACCCATTGCTGTTTAGGATCGTTATTCTATACACTACTTTTATGACCAGAGAACCCTTTTGACCATCAGACAGGAGGACACGACAGCCAAATCATCAGAGTAACAAGAACAAGAGCACATATCCCCGTGCCACGCTCCTCTCTGGGGAGGAATAGGCGTAGGCACGCGACACAGGGGGGACCATGCTCGGGGGAGCTACCGCCCTCCCCACCACTGCCCTTCTCTTTTCCTATTTTCCTTCTTCATTCCTCCACCCCCCCGCCGCCCCCCCCCCCCTCCCCTCCTGCCATACTTTGGCGCTCTCGCTCCTGCTCCATCTCTCTCACTCATGCCCTCCCCAACACCCCAAGGAGTGATGGCAGCGTGAGGCGCCAGCGCATCTGCGGCCTTTCTTCTTCTTTTCCTTCTTCCTCAACAGTTCCTTCCCTCTCCCAGGGGAAGGGACGCATGCACGATGGCTGCTGGACTTGTCAGAAGACCAATCCCCCCCTCCCCCTATGCCTCTTCTACCAGTTCTTGCTGGCCAAGGTTAAGGCTCTCCCTCCCCCTCCCCCTCATTCCTTTGTCATAAGAAGGAGGATACCGTTCTCTCCGTGGTCCCCCCACCCCCCCTCCCCCAGCACCTACTCAGACACCCACACACCCACACCCACAGGCAGTACTGTTAGAGAGAAAGAGAGAGGGAAGCTAATGTTTCGCAAGGCCACTGCCAGCCCCCTCGGCACTTGTGCCGCCGCTGCCATGGCAAGGCCCACCACCCAGCTCCTTCATGGCTCCTCCCTCGCTACCGCTGTTGCCGTCGTGGGCATGACGACGACAGCATCTGCAGCGTTGCGCGCCTCTGCCCGAGGCTTTTTTACGGCATCCGCCCCGTTGCTCGATCAGCAGCAGAAACAGCAGCCACCGTCTTCGGCTTCCACTTCGGCGGGGACCAACGCCGCCACTGCCGGTGGTGGTGGTGGTGGTGAGTCTGCCATGGATGTGGCGTTGCGGGTGAATCGCATGAAGAAGGCCCACCAGTCGAACAGTGGCGGCGCGGCGGGCAAGAAACAGGTGGAGGTGGAGGCCTGGGAGGCCCTCAACTCATTGACGGAGCAGCAGGTGAACACGGCAGAGGGGAAGGCGGTGGCGCTGCTGCTCAACTCGTGGGCTTACTTTGCCAAGTACTGGGAAAGAGGCAGAGACGGCCCCGCGGCTGCCGCCACGACGACGCCGACGATAGGCGCTGCTGGCGGGGTGGGGGGTGGTGGCGCTCCGGTAGGGTGAGAGTGGCCGGCAATGTGGAGGACCTCCCTCCCTCTCTCTTCCCCCCCCCCTCTCCTTCCCTCTCCCCCCCCTCCTTCCCTCCAGTTGTTGTCTGCTTTCCTTTTCTGTTGGGTGGCTACGGGACATGAAACGGCGCCTTATCGCTCCTTCTCTCTTCATTAGCTTCGGTGATGGAGGTGGAGGTGTGGGATATTCCCCCCCCCCCTCACACACTCACACCTACCAGCCAGCGTTGTCCATCCCTCTTCCCTCCTTTCCTGTTTCCCCCGCCAGCTCCCCCCACTGGCGATGGATGCATGGGATGGTGGGAGGCGGGTGGGGGGCTGTGCTGATCAGAACATACCCATACACACAGACAGACAGAGAGAGAGAGAGAAAAGTATTGGGTAAACGACTGTGCATCTGTTGTCTTGGCCATCTGTGCTTCTGGGACCGCGAGCCCCCTTCCCTTGCTGTCCCTCCCCCCTCCCCTCCCCCCCCTCTCCTGGTGGTGGTGGAGATAGACTCAAAGAGGGACTGGCTGTCCCGCTGGCGGCAGACTGTGTGTGTGACATCACTGAGTATCATTGCCTATCCCTCCCCTTTTTTTTGCTTTCCATTGCAAGTCAACGAAGAAAAATCATTCTCTTCTGCACACAACCGTAGAATGTGGCGGGGACGGCTCATCGCCGCCTCCCTTCCATCGAGTCACGTGGGGGTGGCGCGACCCACTGTGAACGCACCGCTGGCACCGGCACGGCCAACCTCCTCCACAGGCCCAAGGCACACAGTGCTCCTATCGCAGCCTTTCCACGGCCCAGGGAACTCCATCTTTGCATCCCCCGCTCCGTTAGTCTCCCAGGGACGCGGCATTCACGTTGTCCACGGCTCACCCCGCCCCGCAGACACCTCATCGGTGCCGTCCGAGACGCTGCCGCGGCGTGTCCAGAACGGCAAGCAGCAGCAAAGGCAGCGATACCGCAAGGCAGACGGCGTGAAGCTGTCCCGCCAGCGACGCCACGGGCAGCCACAGGTAACGGGAGCAACCATGACGATAGCAACAGAGTTCGGTGGACGAGATAGGCAACCAATGAGCACGAACCAACGCGTGGGGAAGCAGCAGCAGCCCGCTGCTGGCGGAGGCGCGTCGCTCCACCACCACCTCTCATCCTCCGCCGCCCCCTCTCCCTCTTCCCCAACTCCCACGCCCGACGACCGAAAGCTGCGCAAGCTCCTCCATGCCCACACCACCATTCGCAAGAACTACACGGCATTGCAGAGCAGCGACCGAGTGTACCTCTCCATGTGCCGAATGTGCCTTGACGCCTTGTCCAGCTCGCGGCTCCTTCAGCGGCTGGCGCACACGGTCCACGACGTGGAGGGGGAGATCGCGGACACATTTGTGGAGCTCGAGGTGCGGGTCACCTCTGCCGACGAGGCGGCGGAGGATAGGGGGGAAGCGGAGCACGCGGGGAGCTACCGCGCCCGCGTGCCAGCCACGCTTGTTCGTTGGCTCAACCGCTCCCTGACGCTGCCCGAGCCGCCCACATCTCTGCTACTCTCCCCCCTCGCGCCAACGGACAGGGCACAGTCAATGCGAGAGGCCATTTGTGTGTGGCAGCAGCACTGCCAGGACTCTCTGCGTGTGACGGCACCATTTGTCGCCACCATGGAGGAAGCCCTGGGTGTGGTCAAGCACGAGTACCGCAGCCAAGGCAAGACCCACCACCGCTCCTTGGCAGGAACAGCAGCACAGGTGGGGAAAGACGACAAAGCGGCTGCCTTGACGGATGGCGAAGTCACGGAGCTTGTCCTGGACTTCTTGCACTCCGTGGCGTACTTCAAATGGGTCAAGGAGGATCGCCGCGCTGCCGAAAGCGGCCCAGAGGAAAAAGGAGAAGGGAGCGTGCCGGGTCGGCTCAGTGCCATTCGCACCTGCCTTTCTGAGCTGCAGAGGCTCAGCGCGCAGAGGGAAAGCGAGGCAGGCAACGCGGACGGTGCCGATGTAGTGGAGCAGGTCAAACAGCGTCTTTGGCAGACAAAGGAGACGCTCAAGCAGTCCGCCGCTGTGCTGAACACCATTGCCAAAGTAGACCGCGCCTGTGCGTTGCAGAGCCGCCCTACCTCCACCACGACCAGCAACAACGGCGGCGACGGCGCGGAGCCTACGCCCGCGGGGGCCACGCAGGAGCACAGGAGGGAGGCGGTGTACGTCACCCATGTCTTGGATCTGTACTTGTCCATTTTCCTCCGCTACGTGCTGGCCGGCTGGCCGCACCTCTCGTCGAGCGCCAAGAGCGGCAACCTTTTGTGGCTCGTGGCACAGCCATGGTTCAGCACGGATGTCGCGGGGCCCGCTGCGATGTGGCTCACCCTGTGGGAGTCGAACCGCCCCTCAGTGCTCCTCACACGTCTCGCCACAGAAGCGCCGTCTGAAAAGGATAGCAGTCACGGCAGCAGCAGCAGCAGCGCGTTGACAGCGAGCCCTGGTACGCTGGCGAGCACCGACTACTTTTGCTTTGTCCAGCAGATGCGGCTGCTGTGCTGGCCGACCGTACTGGACCGACGCTCCGCCATTGTGCAGCGCGCGCTGCTCATGACAGAGCAACCAGAGCAAACGGGGGAGGGGGCAAAGGCCAGGGGGGCGTCTCGTCTCCCACGCATGCAGGAGCTTGCCACCGTGCTCGCCAGCAGCGAGCGGAAGCAGCGTCTGGCCTACGAGCTCTTGTACCTGTATTTTGCCAAGCTCAGCGCCGAGATGAGGCTGCTGCAAGAAACGCACGGCGAGCCCTTCGTGTCGTCGCTGCTGTCGGTGTCGCAGCCAAGGAATGCGAGCTCGTTGGGGGTGTACCTCACCGATGTGGACCGGTTCGTCTCCGACCGCTTCTTCACGACCCACCTACAGAGCCGGCGGTGGCTACTGCTGACAGCAGACGCTGGAGAGCAGGAGGAAGAGAAGGCGAAGGGGGCAGCGGCGGAAAGCGTGGCTGGCGTTAGCCGTGCGCTGCGGCGGGAGATGGACCTTCAGTGCACGGAGCCGTACATGCTCACTCGCCAGGCGCTACCGGTCTTGTGCCTTTTGCTGGACTCCCACTGGGCGGCACAGCCAGCAAAGCGCGCCAGTCTGCTGTACGACGCAATCGCTCGTGCGGTGGACGAGCCCTGTCAGCACTGCTTCGGCTTTCTCTTCTCTGCCGAGCGGGAGGCGCAGATGCTGCCGTGCATGGACAAGTGGGCCGGACTGCTGGCACCGCTGCTCCCATCCTTTGGCAGCAGATCGTTTCAGCAGTTTCTCTGGCGTCATGTGCTGCACCAGCTGAAGACCATGACCTCCCCACCTGGGTCTGCCGAAACGGGCGGTGCCGCGGCCGAGAGGGCGGATGTGGAGGAGCGCTTGAAGCAATGGGGGAGGCTCGGCTACTTCGCTGCCTTTGCGCTAACCGCGCAGAGTGCCTCCCGCACGAGCTCCTCGTCGTTGGCGGCGTCGGAGAAGGACGCGGAAGGCTTCAGCGACGCCGTACGAGGCCGCTTCCACCGCGCTCTTCTCCAGTTCTTGGACCACTACAGCAGCAGCACCGGCAGAGGTAGCCTGAGCACGACAGACGTCACCGACCTTGTCCACACGCACCTTATGCCGCAGTGGCCTCGGACCGAGTTGACAGACGCACAACGAGCACGACTGGCTTCCCGGGATGCCTTGTTCTTGACTTGCCATGACCACCTCCACGCCACCATCTTCACACCCGCACTGTACACGGAGCTGGAGACGTGGCTGTCTCGCCGTGCAGCGGTGCAGTCGCGCCAGAACCGCATGACGGGCGTCACGGACCCCGTCCTCACGTGCTGGTTTGGTCTTGTGCAGGAGGAGGAGCTCGGGCTCCGGCCGCTTCCGCTGACGTTAACGGACCTGTACACAGGACTGTGGGACGTGCTCGCTGCCCGCCACGAGGACGCCGAAGCGTGGTTGCAGGAGCAGTTCTCCAAGCCCACGAACACCACTGAGCATGCGCAGTCCTCGTCACCTCCTGCTTCCGTCCCGGCGGCAGCGCTCCTGTCTGCTGAGGAGCTTGCCATTGTCCTGCGCGTGATGAGTGGCGTGTTATCGCGGGGATGGCCGGGCATGCTCGCCGGCGTTGGCGCCAGTAGGCGAAGCGGCCATCAGCTGCCTCTCCTATTTGAAAATATGGCATCAGCGGCAGCATCAGCGGCGGCATCAGCGGCAGCTGCCCCTGCCAAACAGCAGGCGAACGCCAAGAATCTACCAAGAAAGCGAGGAGAGGAGACGGAGGCGAACGCGTCGGCGGCCCCGTCCCCCAGGTCAAGCGCCACCCAGGGAAGAGACAACTCCGCGGGCCCCACCGCTGAGGTGCGGCTGCGTGCCATGGAGAAGGTGCTGCGAAGAAGTATCGCTGCCGTGCTGCCGGCGCTGAACGTTCCCTCTCGCTTGGACGCCGTCTTCGTGGGCCTTCTCCCTCTGGAGGACGCCGTTGTCGATATGGCGGACAAGGACAGCAGCAGCGGCAGCAGCACGACGCAGTTTTCCAGGGACGCTGTCAAGAAGGCACTAGCCGCCTCGCCGCGCCACGCGCTCTTCGTGTGCGAGCTTCTGCTGCTCAAACACTTCACCCACATCCGGGGAGGCACCCCGGGGAGTGCGATGTGCGATGCACAATCCGTCTTCCTACTCGGCCTGCTAGAGGCCGCCGTGAGCACGGAGGCGCACCTCGCCATCAAGCTCAAGGAGGAGGAGGAGGAGTTGACAACGTCCTCCGCTGCTGCGGCCGACGACCACCACGAGGAGGGGGTGCGGGAGACCCCACAGATCCTTGGTGCCGGAGGCGACAAGGAGAGCGACGCGGTCACCATGTCGGAGCATGCCCGCCGGATGGCCAGCGCGCACGCCGTGGCGGCGTATCTCTTCCTCACGTCGGCGGCGAGTCCGGACCCGGCCCCTTTGTCCCCGTCTGCGCGCTACGCCTCCTCTTTCCTCTACTCTCTGCTGCTGTTCCTGCTGGACGCGTGCGCGGACAGCGCGGCCAGCCGCGGGCACGGGGAGGAGCTCCTGCTCTGGCTCTCGACAAGCACGCTACTCTTCCAACACGACTGCCAAGGGTTGCTGCGGGAGGTCCCGGAGGAGGAGGAGCGATCTCTGGCGTGGCCTCTGCGTTCCCCGAGCGGCGCGAGGGGAAGAGAGACGGCGAGGCTCCCCACAGGCCTCCGACGCGCACTTCTCGCAACACTGACTCGCTCGGAGGAGCAGCCACCCGACTTGGCCCTCCTTCGCGCGTGCTTCCAGAGCGTCTTTGCCAGGCTCTCCTCCCTCGTTCTCAGAGAACTCACGGCGTTGAACACCAACGGCGGCAGCGCTAGCAGCAACAGCAATAGCAGTGGCAGCGGCGCTGGCCACCTCCCGCTTCGCCCCACCGCCTACGCCTCGCTTGCTGTGCGCGCACTGCAGGAGGCTGGCGTGCCCCCACCCAGCAGCCTGCTCGCCCTCATCGACCTCCTCCTCCAGCGCGCCGCACAGGATCGTCGCCTGGTCCAGCGACAGCATCGCCTCTTGTTCGCCGCCATTGTCGCCCCGGCACCGGCACTTTCGTCCCCCATGGCGAGTCACGGTGCGGTGCCCGTCGCCGCGTACTTGCGCGACGCATGTGGCACGCTGAGCCTGGCGGAGGTGCACGAGGCGCTGCGGCAGATCGGCGCAGTCGCCAACGCCGCCGGGAGGCCACCCACCGCGGCAACCTCGGCAGCCGACGACCGCCGCTCACCTCCTCCTCCACCCCATCATCATCATCGCTATCGGTCACGCTCTGCTGAGGCGGCGCCACTGACCTGCACTTTAACGAACGCAGAAGAGAGGATGGAAGGGGAGGAGGCAGAGGAGGAGGCAGTGGCGGCGATGGCACCGGAGAGGGCAGCGGCGGTATCCACACAGCCTCTGTTTCCTGTGGTGCGGCTGCCCGCGGCGCCGTGGCGGGAGGCATGGGGCTCGCTCACAAGGCGTCTGTTCGACGAGTGTGTGGCGGACACCGACGACGCCGCCGACGGGCAAGCCGCGCACCTCCCCTCCTACCTGCGGGCACTGGTGACGGCCCTGAGCAGCGGTGCCGCTGTTGGCTGTGCGGACACCCAACTGTTTCGCCGCCTCCTCGCCCTCACCCTTGTGCTTGCCGATGTCCCGTCGAGCGGTGGGCCCAACCAGCCCGCCTCTCCTCTCTCCCTTGCGGAGTGGGCGGCAGTGGCGAAGGCCTGTGGCACGGCACCGGGGCGGGACCGACACGACTGCTCGGAATGCCTGAGGGACCCACTCGAGAGGGTGTTTGCGTTCCTGAAGGCAACCCCTGCCGTGTGGAGGTGTAGCAGCAGCGACAGCAAAGGTGTGGGCAGGGTGAAGCTGCGGGAGGAGGCAAAGGGCCTGTGCTTGCTGCTAGAGGCGCTCTCGGATCTGTATGTGGGGACGGACGGCTTCTGGGAAGGGGTGGGCCAGGTGGTCGAGGCGTGCGCTGCGGCGCTTGTCGCGTCCTGCAGCGGCGGCGGCAGCGATGGGAGCCCCATGAGCAGCGAGGAGGCAGCGTTCTGGATGGACGAGTGGATTCGGAGCTACAATTGGGCCGTGCTCATGTCGGGACACCCGTCGCTGCAGATCCCAGTTGACCGCCGAGGGCGATGAAGAAGGCGTGGAGCGCCTTGTGGAACGAGGGAAGGGAAGAGAAGGAGGAAGAGCGTGGTGGGGACGTTGAGTGGTAATCATCTCTCTCTTTTTGTTGTATCCCTTCCGCTCATTCGGCTGACGCATGGCTCACATGACTAACGAAGTTGCAGAACAGTGTGTGTGTGTGTGCGTTGTGCGTGTGGGAGGGGTGGGGAGAGGAAGGAGACATATGAGGGGAGAGGGATTGCGATGTCTCTGGCGGGTAGGCAGTTGTAGGCATGAAGGAACTCCTTCCCGACAGCAGCCACAAACAACTTCACTTCGTCTCCCCTTCCTGGTGCGTGGGTAAAGACCGATAGACAGTACAGAAAGGGAGAGAGAGAGGGCGTAGTCAACACCCCTCCTTCACATACTCTCACTCGCTCACTCACTCACATATGTACATGCCCTCCTCTTCCCCTGCCATTGTGGTGGAGGTGGAGTGCACCGCGCCACGCCGCGACTGGCCGGAGCTGGCGAGCCTTCTCTGTTCCCACCTTCGCCAGCGTCTGAGCCTCTCGCAGGACGGGCAGGGCAGCTTCCCCTTCTACCCAGGCAGACGCGTTCACTGGGGGAAGGAGGGCAGCACGGCCGGCGACGGGGCGAGCACGACGAACCCGTCCTCACTGCTGAGGGACGCTATCGCCACCTTGTGCGTGTGCGACATGACAGACCCCGCTCTTCTCCTACGTGCCCCTTCCTCGCCCTCTGCCGGTGGCCTCGCCGCGGCGGATGTCACATTCCATCCCGTGTTCTACTCCGTCCACGGCGGGAATGACGGAGAAGGAGAGAAGGAGGAGGAGGAGGAAGGGGGAGAGTTCCGCTGCGGCGGCGGTGACGCGGAGCTCCCTTGCTGCACCGTTCTCAGCCTCCCACACCGCTCTCTGGAGGGCCTGTGGGAGTCGCTGAGCTATGGCGAGTCGGTGCGCGAGTCCGTCGCGATGAAGAAGGACCTCGTCGAGTACGTGCAGACGGCGATGCTGTTCACCGCGGCTGGTGTCGATGGGCACTGCATCACGTGGAACCGCATGGTGCTGCTACACGGACCACCTGGAACCGGTAAAACCTCCCTTTGCAAAGCGCTGGCGAACAAACTCGCGGTGCGACTCTGCGGCTTCACTGGGTGTGCCACCTCTGGGGGCAGCTCCCCCACAGACGCGGTCCACGGCGACACCACCGTGCTGCCAGCGGCAGCATCATCAGCAGCGACGGGAGGAGCAGCAACAGCTCACTCTAATCTTCTTTTTGGCTGCGCGAGGCTCGTCGAGGTCAACGCGCACAGCCTCTTCAGCCGGTGGTTCAGCGAGAGCGGGAAGCAGGTGATGCAGCTGTTCACGCGCATTCGCGCCATGGCGGCCGACCCGAATTGCTTTGTCTGCGTTCTCCTGGACGAGGTGGAGAGCCTCGCGGCGGCGCGGCAGTCGGCCATGCGGGGCAACGAGCCCTCCGACGCCATCCGCGTGGTGAATGCGTTGCTCACGCAGATGGATCGCCTGCAGAACTTGCGCAATGTCCTCGTACTCACTACCAGCAACCTCACCGGCGCGATTGACGTGGCCTTTCTGGATCGAGCAGACAAGAAGATGTACGTGGGCCCACCAGGGCGGGAGGCGCGGTGTGCGATGCTGCAGGCTGCGGTGAAGGAGCTGCTGCAGCGGGGCCTCCTTTACTTTCCAGAGCCTGCAGAGAAGACCCGCGGCGAGGGAGCGGTGACCGTCAATAGTGACGGCACCGACGAGGAGGACCGACCTCGCCGGGATGACCCCATTGAGCGCGCCATGATGGCGATCGAGGCTGTTGCCGACGACTGCGCCGGCTTCAATGGCCGACTTCTCAAGAAGCTGCCGTTTCTCGCCTACAGCACCTGCATGAGTGCCGCCACCACCACCACCGCCCACGGCGATCTCGGAAGGGAGCAACAGGGCTGCCATGGCCGTGCAGGTGGCGGGGGTGCGATGTGGCAGACAAGGACACTGCCCGCAGCTGTGTTCGCCCCCTTCACCAACACCTCTGCGACCTCGCACGTGCTGAAGCCGACATTCATTGGTGGTGGTGGTGACGGCAGCAGCAGCAGCAGCAACAGTAGCAGAAGCCGCCTCGTCCCACTCCCCTCGGTGGCCGTGGAGGTGTACCTGTCCATCTTGCATGAGGCCGTGCGCAAGGAGCGAGAGGGGCAGGCGCAGATGGCTTCCCCGACACTTCGGTAGGCGAGGCGAGGCGAGGCGGGCAACAGCGGCAGAAGCAGCAGTGGCGGTGGCTGCTGATGGGACATCATGGCAGAACCACAGAACCGTTGCTTCTCGAGGCTACTTCTTCTTGTTTCCTAACACTCTGCTCTTGCCATTTGTTTCTGCTACACCCACCCACACACATCGGACAGAGTGACAATCGCAAGTGAGTGAGGGGAGGGGAGGAAGGGTAGCACGATGCGGGCTCTGCCTCAGCGCGTCGGAGCACAATCCTGCAGGCATCGTTTTCTCTCCTCTTCTTACTTGTTGTCCCCCCTCCTGCCGCCTTCCTTCTGCGCACCATTCACTTTGCGAAGATCCAATCCTCAGTTATACGTTCTCCCCCCCCCCATCACTTTTCATTGCTTCTCTCTCTGGAGGGAGGGGGATATCCTTCACTCTTTCTCTCTTTCTTCGTTCTAGTCCCGAGCCAACGCGAACACACCCCACTGGAAGGTGAGGAGCGGAACGAAAGCAAGAGTAGCAAGTAGGCATCATCATCGTCTAGACGCAGTGTTGAGGCATTTACCGGAAAGCACAGCAGCAGTAGCCGCAACAGAGAAGCAAACTTCTCGAAGCAAGAAAAAGTGTGAGGAGACTTGTAGAGGAACGGGAGAGGGCAGCCATGCGCCGCAATGTGCTGATGGTGGCGGAGAAACCCTCCCTCGCGGAGAGCATCGCGTTCCACTTGTCCAACGGCCAGGCGCAGAAGCGTCAGCGCGCGTTACCCGTGTACGAGTACCACAGCTCCTTCATGGGGTGCCCCGCCGCGGTGAGGGTGACCAGCGTGACGGGCCACGTCTTCTCCTGCGACTTCACCTCGCAGCACCAGAACTGGGACCGAACCGACGAGGAGGACCTGTACATCGCACCGATCACCTGGAAGGACAACTCGGGCAAGGTGACGCACCACCTGCAGAACGAGTCGCAGGGCTGTGACACGCTCGTGCTCTGGCTGGACTGCGATCGCGAGGGAGAGAACATCTGTTTCGAGGTGATGCAGGTGGTGCAGAAGTCCATTTACAACATGGCCAACATCTGGCGCGCGCACTTCTCCGCCGTCACGCGGGAAGAGATTACGCACGCGTACAACACCCTTGGCAAGCCAAACAAGAACATCAGCGACGCCGTCACCTGCCGCCAGGAGCTCGACCTGAAGGTGGGTGTCTCCTTCACGCGGTTTCAGACCAAGTACTTCCAGGGCAAGTACGGTGACCTGGACGCCAGCGTGGTGAGCTACGGCCCGTGCCAGACACCCACGTTAGGGTTCTGCGTGCAGCGCCACGATGAGATTCTCAACTTCAAGCCGGAGAACTACTGGCGTATTGTGCCGGTGGCGAATCGCCAGGGCACCTCCCTGCAGTTCGACTGGGACCGCGGCCGCATCTTTGACGAGGTGATGGGCCGCATGATTCTGCACCGCATTAACCACAGCAAGATCGCCAAGGTGGTGCACGTGAGCGTGGGCAACGACAGCCGCGTGCGGCCGACGGGGCTGAACACGGTCGAGCTCATGAAGGTAGCCAGTCGGGCACTGGGCATGGGCCCTCACCACGCCATGAGCATTGCGGAGTCCCTGTACATTCGCGGCTACGTGTCGTACCCGCGAACGGAGTCCACATCCTACCCACCCTCCTTCGACTTGCGGGGCACGCTGGCGCAGCACAAGGGGCACCCCATATGGGGCACCTACGTGTCGGAGCTGCTGCAGAAGGGCCACACCAGGCCCAAGTCCGGCACGGACGCAGGCGACCACCCGCCCATCACCCCCATGCGCAGCGCCGGCCCCAGCGAGCTGTCTGGTGATGAGTGGCGGCTCTACGAGTACATCTCCCGACACTTCATCGCGACGCTGTCGCCGGACTGCAAGCTCATCAAGACGAAGATTGGCATTGACCTTGGCGGGGAGACGTTCTCGGTCACGGGCAAAGTCGTCGAGGACCCCGGCTTCACGGAGATCATGCCGTTCACCAAGGTGGAGGACGACAAGATCCCGACCGGCGTGAAGGTTGGCGACGACTTCCAGCTGTCCGACATCCGCTTCGTCGCGGGCCAGACGCAGCCACCGGGCTACCTCACCGAGTCGGAGCTGATTGGGCTGATGGAGAAGAACGGCATAGGCACGGACGCTTCCATCTCCACGCATGTGAACAATGTTGTGGAGCGCGGGTACTGCTCCGTCCAGCCCGGACGCGTCATGAAGCCGACGAAGCTGGGCATCGTTCTCATTCACGGCTTCAAGGCGATTGACCCAGAGCTGGTCCTCCCCGCCGTCCGCTCCCGAGTCGAGGAGTACGTCACGCTCATCGCGCAGGGCACGATGAAGCTGAACGACGTGCTGAACTTCTGCCTTGAGCTCTTCTTTGCCAAGTTCAAGTTCTTCAAGCAGCACATTGACGTCTACGATGCCCTCATGGGGGCCTCTTTCTCGCCCATCTCGTCGTCTGGCAAGCCCATCGCGCGCTGCGGCAACTGCATGCGCTACCTGAAGCACCTCGACACACGCCCGCAGCGTCTGTACTGCCCCTACTGCGAGGTGACCTTCGCGCTCCCGCAAGGCGGCGCCATCAAACAGTACGGCAGCTTCACCTGCCCCATCGACAACTTTGAGCTGGTGGTGTGCCACATCGACGGCGGCAAGTCGGTCCCCATCTGCCCCAACTGCTACAACAACCCACCGTTCGAGGACCAGGGCGGGGCGGGCAAGAACGGCAGGCAGCAGCAGCACATGGCCTGCGACGACTGCCGCCACCCGACGTGCGAGCACAGCCTGGCTACCAACTACGTCTGCGACTGTGTGGATGAGATGTGTCAAGGGTGCATGGCGTTTGTCCCACGCACCGCCGGGAAGTGGCGCATCTGCTGCAACCGCTGCACCATGATGATCCGGCTGCCCCCGACAGCGCAGCGGGTGTACGTGAGCAACGAGGAGTGCCCCGACTGCGGGGCCAAGCGCATGGACATCATGTTCCCCGAGGGCAAGTCGGTGCTGCCGAACCGCAAAGACCGCATCGTCGCCTGCGTCTTCTGCGATGCCGGGCTCAGCTCCCTTTGCGAGGAGGTGCGGGGGCGGATGGGCAACTTCTCGCGGCGAGGCGGTGCCGCGGGTGGTGCCGGCGGACGCGGGGGACGCGGGGGGCGTGGCGGGCGAGGAGGCCGGGGCCGGGGCCGAGGCCGAGGCCGTGGTGGCCGCGGCGGCCGAGGCGGGTGGGACGACGACGATGGCTACTGGTGAGGGTAAGGGTAAGGGGAATGGGAATGCCCTTCATTTGCAACGGGCCCCCCTTCTCTCTCCTCCGAGTGGAACAGCAGCGGCAAACGATGTGGCACTGGCGTAAGGAGTACTACTCACACTGTCGTAGAGAACAAAGGACGAGGTGAAGGACGAGGAAGGAAGGAAGGAAGGAAACTGGAACGTGTGTGTGTGTGTGCGGCCCTGTGGTGGGTGGAGTGAGTGAGGTGAGGAGTGCCGCCCGCTTCATTTCCCCTTGCCGGAGGGCGATGCACGTCCAGAGAAAGGTGGAGAGGAGGGGAAGGGGGTAGTGCCTCTTATTCCTCTGCTTGTACTATGGCATATGGCTCACTCTCTCTTCTCATGTTCCCTCCCTATCCCAAGTCTCCTCCCCTCCCTTTCCTTACCCCCCCCCCCCAACACCCAGAAGGATCGTTCACGCAGAGTACTCCGCTTCCTTTGCGATCTAGGCCTACTTCAACCTCGCTTTCATCCACGCTTCGCCCCCCCCCCCCCCCACCCCTGTGCAACGATGTATCAGCGCCATGGCACTGGTGACGCCTCCAATCATTGCGGCAAGAGCGTTCCCGCCGCGCAGCACAGACGCTTCGAGGTGATGCTGAAGCGCGCGGAGAATCGGGTCTGCTTCGACTGCGGTGCCCGCCAGCCCCGCTGGGCCAGCACGAACCTGGGCATCTTCTTCTGCCTGCGGTGCGCGGGCATCCACCGCTCCCTCGGCGTCCACATCTCAAAGGTGAAGTCCACGAACATGGATGCCTGGGAGGAGTCCATGATCGACTTCATCGAGCATGTCGGCAACGGCCGCGGCCGCCTGCTGTACGAGTACAACATGTCCGAGGCATCCAAACCGCGGCCAAGCAGCGACACCAGCGTTGTCGAGCGCGTGCTGCGCGCCAAGTACGAAAAGAAGGAGTACTACAACCCACGCTTCCAGGAGCTGCTGGCCGAGTTCATGCAGACACCCATCTCCGACGGTGAGAGCAGGCTCAACGACGCCGCCGTCGCAGCGAAAGCCGCCGAGGAGGAAGCGCAGCGGCTGCGGCAACAGCAGCAGATCGAGGCCCAGCAACTGGCGGAGGCGCAGCGGGCACGTGCAGCGGCGGCGGCGCAGCTGGAGGAGCTGTGGGGGGGCCCAGTGGCCACGGCGGCCCCGCCACCGCCACCGCCGTCCATCCGCGACGAGGTCGCCGAGCTGTTCGCTGCGCCGGTGCTCGCTGGCACCGCACCGCGGCAGAGCAGCAGCAACCCCTTCTGGGGCATGGCTGCGCCACAGCAACAGCAGCAGCAGCTTCCTCATAACGTCCCAGGTCTATCAGGAGCCGTGAGCAACAGTAGCGCGATTGCAAACGGCCAGCAGTCTTCCTCGCCGCTGGTGGATCTGTTCACCTCGCAGACCAGTGCGCAAACCGCGTCTTCCTCCATGTCGACCTCTCGACAGTCCTCCGGCTTCCCAGGCCAGCAGCAGAACGCCACAAATGCCTACAGCGTTTCCATCCCGGCGGGCGGAAAGGGCGGCGGTGGCGGCCGAGGCAGAGGCAACGCGGACGATGACCTGTTCGGTGGTCCGCAGTCCTCATCCACGCACGGCGTGAAAGATGAGGTCTTGTCCCTTTTCTCTAGCTCCCAGCCGGTGGGCAGCTACGGCGGCGGCGGTGGGCCGTACGGACAGCAGCAACAACAGCATCCGCATCAGGCCTCCTCCAACGTGGCGTGGCAGCCCCACGTTGTCAGGCCGTACTACCACCCGGAGAAGTGAAGCGAGAAGGCGGGAGAGGGAGAGATGCAAACGTGTGTGTGTGTGTGTGTGTGCATGTGGAGGAAAGAGGGAGAGACTGCAGAATGCAACCCCCCCTTCCCCCCTCCCCCCTCCGCTCCCCCCACCCACACACCACCGATGCGGATGCTGAAGGCGTGATGTTTCTGGAGAAGTAACTGTCGCTTTTGTTGTGGGATAGGCATTGTGTGCCCCCCCCTCCCCTCCCCTCCGTAATCGCCTCTCTACTCCCCTTCCTCTTTCACTTTGTTGGCGCTTCACATGTGATTAATGTCCTTCTGTTCCTCCTCTCTCCCCCTCCTTCGTTGAATGCGCGCTGATGATAGCTCCTATCTCTTGTTCCTATCCCTCGTTTCCCCCCCCCTTCCTTGCGGCTTTGAGGGACTACACCACATTGCACGGGGGAGGGGGGGGGGGAGGAGGTAGTACGCAGTGTACTGCACCTGCTGCCGGGGCTTCTTCAGCACGATGCCAGAAGCAAGAGGAAGAAGCAGGAAAGATGTACACAGAGGGTGGTGGTAGGGGAAGCCGAAGTGGACCTGCCTGAGGGAGCCACCAAAAGTGGCGGTGGGGGAAAGGGAAAGCTGTCAGTGGGTAATATGTCAGTGGCTGCCGCGGCCCCATCATCATCACCATCACCATCGCGTTGCTATCTCGCTCTTCTCACCGTCTACAGAAAGCACAGAAGCAGCCCCCTCTCCCCTCCTCTCTTCTCGTTGTTTTCGCCTTCCTCGGCAGCTGTGCATTGCCCCCCCCCCCCCCCCTTCCCCCCCCCTTTGGCGACCCTTGTCATGGGCAACCAGCTGTCCGCAACCGCCACGGTGAATGTCTCCGACATCTCCCCCGCCTATCAGCTTGTCGGGACCCTTGGGGGGGGTGGCGAGGGGCGGAGCTTCCTCTCGTCCCTTCACTGCCTCAAGCCCGTCGAGCACCCGCGAGCGGAGCAGAGCGCTACGACAGGTGGCGCTGGCAACACCAGCCCGGCGGGTGAGGTGGCCTCCTCTGCCTCCTCCTGCACGGCCTGCGGAGAGTCCCTGTCTAGCCTGCTGCCGACACGCTCGACGGGGAGCACAGGGGAGCAGCCAGAGCTGCGGCGGTGGCTGCGGCAGCGGCGTGCCCAGCAGCAACGCGCGAGCGGCGCGCAGGAGAATGGGAGAAACAAGGCATCGCTGGCTGTGTCTCCCGCACAGAATGCACTCAGCAGTGGCGGCAGCACCAGCAGCACCAACAACAGGGACGGCACGCCCTTTATGGCGGCAGAGCGTCTGCCACTCTCGCCGCCAGCGTCGGAGTTCAACGTCCCACGCAGTTTGCTGGCCAGCCATAGCAACTATCTACAGTTACTGGGGAAGGACGACGGGTATGCGGGGGACCCCTCCCCATCCGGGGAGGATGCTCGTATGGGAAACGCGCTGGAGAGTGATGCTCGCCGGCGGACATCAGGGAGCGATGGGCACGACAGCGGGGCGGTGGCTGCGTCATCCTCTGCATCGTTGCTCTCGCGGAGGCCGTTGCACGATGTGGTGTCCAAGGTGTTCGTGCGAACTCCCAGCGACGAGACTCAACGCGAGTTTATCCGACGCATTGCCCATATGATGACCGCGCTGCACGAGCACATGTCCGTTGTGGACGGCACCTTTCCACCCGACGCGCAGTGTGGGAACAACATCCTCTTTTACGACAATATGCAAGCCAACGAGGGGGAGCAGTTCTGCTTGCTGGAGCGACCGTTTGTGGCGTACTCGCTGCCCGAGCGGCTGGTGTCTCGGCCGTACTGGCTGCTGCAGGAGCGCCTGTTTACGTGCTTTCAGCTCTTGAAGGCGCTGGTGCAGCTGCACGAGGTCTACGGCGTCGTCCACGGCGACATCAAGCCGAGCAACGTCCTCCTCCAGAGCACCGGCTGGCTGTACCTGTGCGATCTTGCCCCCTTCAAGCCCAATCGCATGCCGGCTGGCAACCCCATCCTGTTCGACTACTACTACGACACGGATGACTCCCGGTGCTGCTGCGTGGCACCGGAGAAGTTCGTGAGTCTCTCTCTCGAGGACATCCACCGCACGGCCTCCGCTAGTGGTGGTGATGGCGGTGGTGGTGGTGGTGGTGGCACGGGGCGGGGCTTTGATGAGGGTGGTGGAGGTCGTGGCGGGAGTAGCCCAGGGGAAGGGGGGAGCCAGACGAGCGCCGCGGCGGGAAGTCGGAGGGCTGCCGCGGCCGCCATGGCCAACTTGAATGTCCACGGTCACACCGCCGCGATGGACATGTTCTCCACCGCCTGCGTCATGTTCTACATCCTGACCGACGAGCCGCTGTTCCGTCTCTCCGATGTTCTGGAGCTGCGCGGCCGCCCTACGCGGGAGCAGCGCGAGGCGTTGGTGCGGCCGATGCTCCAGGACCGCGGCGTACCGGCGTGGCTGATTCCCGTGTTTCTCTCCTTACTCTGCGCGGTAGACGCGAATGAGCGACCGACAGCGCGACAGCTTCTCGAGGGCCGCGGAAGGGAGGGGGCTGGCAGAGGAGGCCGTCGCGACGGACCGTGTGTGTTCCCACCGTTCTATGAGATTCTGTACACGAGTGTGCTGCCGCTTGTGCTGTCGCAGCCAGCGGACCACCAGGCGCACTATCTTCACGCACATCTCGACAGCGTTCTGCAGACGTGCCGAGCGGCGACGGCGACGGCGACGGCGATAGACGACTCCAGCAGCAGCAGAGATACGCCAGAGCCGGGGCGTGGCCCGTCCGGCATGACGGACCTGTACGTTGGCCAGCTGCTGTGCCCTGTGCTGTGCCATGCCATTCGTGCCGCCGCCACCGATGAAGGGACGTTCCGTGGCCTTGCCTGCCTTCACAAGCTCCTACAAGCGTGCTGTGCCTGCTTCGACGCGGACCACGCAGGGACGGAGACGAAGGAGAGTAGAGGCACAAAAGCTGCCAGTGTATGCCAGCCCGATGACGATGGGTTGTTGCCTGGTGGGTCTGCAATGGACTATAATGCCCTACAGCACCTTCTCTTCAGCGTGTGCTTCCCTCATTTGCTCTTCATTGTGAACACCCCGCTGGGGTACTCGTCCAACAGCCGCGTCTTGGCGCTCCGCATGGTGTGTGAGGTGGCGGCGTGGGCAACGGCGCAGCTGTGCCGCGACGATGGCGGGGGCGGAAAGGCAGGCGAGCCGCCTTCCCAAGCGATGAGCGCGGAGAAGGCGAGTGCGGGAGCCGAGCTGGCGGAAGACGATGACGGAGGGACGAGAGAGGAGGAAGGGCCGGATCACCACCGTTTCGCTTCCGCACCGCTCGCGCTCTTCGACGTGGCCACTGCCGCCGGCGGGGATGCGGTGGCCACCCTGTCCCGCAGTAAGCGAGGGAGGGTGGTGGCAGTGCCAAGGGAGACGGAGTCACGCGAGGCATCTTCGGAGGGCTCGGACGATTACCTTGCAGATGAGGAGCTTGCCGCGACGACGGTGACGACTGGGGCAGAGACAGTCTCCCCCCATGAGAGGGAAACAGGGGAGCCGCTTCACGCAGCCGCAGAGAGCCGGAGAGACGAGGCGGAGGAGGTGGAGAGGGGAGGGAGGCGGAGGGCAACGGCGGTCGCCGCGGATGCTGTGTCACCGGTACCGCGGATGCACAACACGACCGTCTTCGACGATTTACTGTTGCCCTGCATCGCGGAGCTGCTTCGACGCGCTGAGACCGAGTCGCTGGCGGTACTGCTGGAGCTGGCGGAGCGGCTCCCGCGCTTGCTCCTCGCCGCCCGCCGCTGTCTGGAGGTGAGGCAGACCCTCTTTAGTGGCTTCCGCAACGCAAACAAGCAGGGCACCTATGGCGGGCAGCTGAACCTGCTCCTCGTCAGTGGCTGGGCACTGTGCCAGTCCCTCCTGCGTCCGAGCAGCCCGCCCTTAGTGGCCGCCACCGTGATCCGTCAGGCCCCCCTCATCGCTGCCTTTCTCGGTGACACACGCACCACGGACGACCTTATTCCGCTCCTGACCACCGCCACCACGGCGGCCCTACCCGTGCGGCGCGAGGTCTTTGCCCAGGCCATTGTCCTTCACGCGCTGCTCCAGCGCCCGCAGATGAAAACGCTCTACTTCTTCCTCGCAGAGGGGCTGCGGCAAAGCGATGTGGCGTGCCTAGTGTCCACCCTCCACGCCGTCGCCGGTGTCGTGCGCGCGAAGAAGTTCTCAGCGTGGGAGAGCATGACGCTGGTGCACCAAACCTTGCCCTTGGTCATGAGTCCTTTGCGTTTGGTGTGCCTTGCCGCCTGCCACGTTGTGGTGGCCGCCGCAACAAGCTATCGAGACAGCGAGGTGCTCGCGTACTTGTCCTGCGCGGTGCAGCCACTGCTCATCCAGCGCGGTGTGCCCCTGTCGCGGCTGAGCGACTTCCTCTCCTCGTTTCGCGGGGGGCTTGCCTTGGCGAGCGACACGGTTGGCGGTGGGCTGCAGGCCGGCGACCTCGCGGGAGGCCGAGGGGGCAGCTCGCTTCCCCTCCAGCGACAGGAGCAGCAGCGAAGACGCGAGGTGTTGGCGGCCGCGGCAACCGCAGGAGTCGGAGAGGCGGTGTGGGAAGGCGTGGTGGACGCAGATGTGGTGAATGTGCTACCGATACCAAGGAATGCGCAGCCCCGTGTCGTTGACGCTCGTCTGCAGCAGCAGCTGTACCGCGCGCTGCGGCGCATCCGTGCCCCCTCGCCACGACACATGGACGACGGAGGAGGGAGTGAGGCGAAGGAGGAAGGCACAGAGGGCGGCACGGCTGCTGAAGCGACAAGGAGATGCCTGGCGCCATGCCCACTGCATCCCTATCGAGAGAGACAGCGATGGATGGCGATACAGTCGGAGAGGGCTGCCCTCGCCAGCGTGACAGCGTCTGCAAACTCTGGTAGGAGGCTGACGCTGGCGGCGGCGGAAGCCGTCCAGCGCCGCCCGCGTGAAGGGGCGAACAGCGCGCCGCACCGCGCAACACTCGCCAACGCAGCGTCAGCGGTGATGTCTGGTGTCACGGCGTCTCCCTTTCTGTACCACAGCGGCCTTGGCGACGGCGGCGGCGGCTCCCCCGCTGCCGCCACATTCGCCGGCCCGTCCCCGTATTCTCCTCCTCCCTCAGCCTCCCAGTCAGGGATATCTGCGCCATCGTCTGGTAGCACCGCCGGCTCCACGGAGGGATTCACGCTGCACTCCACCCCTCCATCCTCATCACTTCCGCACGCGCCGAGAGGGCGAGAGCTGAGGCCAATGTCGGTCGCGCTGGACAGCCAGTCTCTCCACTTGGGTGCCGTCACCGGTGCACTGAGTCTACGACACGGACGACTGCTTACGGTTGGCGCGCGAGGCGACGCCATGGTGTGGCAGTTTGAGGAGAGCACTGGCTCCCTTCGTTACGGCGGCGGTGCCACCGCACCTGGAGGCTATCCCGCGCGTGCCTCGCCTCCGGAAGGCGGTGACGGCGGGGCGTCCGGCGCGGTGGTTGGAAGGCTGAGATTGGTGGAGCGCGCGCCGGTGATGATGAGCTCCGGCGTGGAGGGCTACACCTGCCTCTGCCACGTCGCCGTCGGTGCGCGGGGCGGCGCTGCACCTGCCTCGCCCGGCCTCGTGGCGCTGGGCTCGACGGATGGGATGGTGCGACTGCTCGATGTCTCTCGGAACACCTTCCTCTCGACCCTGACCTCCGGGGAGGGCCGTGACGCGGATGCCGGCGTGACGGCGCTGGGACTCCAGCAGGATCACGTGCTGCTGGCCTCCACGTCGGACGGCCGCCTCCTCGCGCTGGATGTGCGGGATCGCTCGCAGCAGCGGCCGGTGTGGTGCACCTCGCTAGCCCCTGAGCTCGGCGCCCCTAGCTGCCTCGTCCCTCTCTGGGGGCTGTCCTCCCCCCACAAGGGGAAAAGCAGCAACGCAGGCAAGGGCTCCTTCTCGATGTGCTACGGGGTGGCGGCAGCTACCCTCTCCGGTTTTGCGTGCCTCTTTGACCTGCGCTTCCAGCTCTGCGTGCAGCACTACTCGCTCACGTGCTTTGACGAAGAGGGAGGGGAGAGGACCATGCGGACCGCGGCAGGTGATGATGATAACGGCCGTGGTGTTGGTGTTGGTGGTGGTGGAGGGGCACTGTGTGCCTGCCCAGACCTCTTTGTGGACGAGCAGCTGCAAGGGCGGGGGTGCGTGGACGGCAAGTACGCCGCCGAGGACCCTCGCCATTGGGAGAGGTGGGGGCCGGCGCTGCTCCTTGGCATGGAGGGCGGGCGTGTGCTGCGGCTGTTCCTCGGCTCGGGTGATTTATCCGTGGCATTCGAGCCCCGCCCCACCACCTCCTCTCCTTCCCTCCCGGGCAGTCATGCGGGGGGCACCTCTGCGGTGTGCCGTCCTCCCCCCATCCGCTGCCTCCTTGCCCAGCCTGCTTTCGGCTCTGTGTTCACCGGCAGTGGCGACGGCACAATTCGACACTGGCTGCAACGCACCCCCAGCGCTTCTCACGCGCTCTGCTGCCCACCAGTCGACCCCTCCGCTGCTTACGGGAGGGTGGCACGGCAGCCAGCGTCCGCGCAGGCAGCGAGGAACCCACCGCGCAACTACTCACTTCTCCTCTCTCCGTCCGATGCCCGCCGCAGTCACCACCGCCACCCCCTCCATGGCGACTACCATCATCCTCAGGACCTCGCGGACGCGTACGCGCCACCATCCCCACCGCCGCCGCCCTTGCCGCGGCTGCTTCACACGATACAGGAAGCGGGGGACGGGGCTGTTACTAGACATCAGCCCCTTGCCTCTGGCTCTCCCATGCCCTCTCCGCTAACGGGCAGCCATCTTGCCCGACGCCCCCATGCAGATGCTGTACTCACGCTCTCGGTCGTCGAGTCCACCTTTACAGGCGAGCCGCTGTTGGTGTCCGGCTGCCGCGACGGCACGGTGACGGTGTGGGAGAACGGGGGAGGTCCTAGGCAAGCGCGACAGCAAACCTAAGGACAGGTTGACCAGCGACGAGCGTTGTGTGAGCAGTACCGATAGTGGGGGGGGGGGGAGGGCCGGTACCTCCTCTCCCTCCTTAGATGACCCACCCTCTTCTTCCTTCCTTCTCTCTATGCATTTGTGCGTGTGCGTGTCTACATGTGTGCGCGTGTGGTCCATTCATCGACGTGTGTGTCCGCAGAGTCACAAAGGACTCAAGAAATGGAGAAATAGGAGGGAGGGGGAGAGAGAAACATGCCAAGAACGGAGGATAGTCGGCAGTACTCCGCGAAGAGGAGAAAGGGCGATGGTCCTCCAAAGGGAGAGAGAAGGCAAGCTGCGACTCCCAACAGCGATGGGGTGAGGGGCGTGGGCGACATTGTTGCCCGAGTTGGCCACTCTCTCTTCCTCGCACTCCTTCATTGATTTCCGTCTCCCCACTTCCCTCTCTCTACCAGCTTGTCAGGTGCGCTACATAATAAATACTTTTGCACATACCTTTTAGTGCCCTATCCTCCTCCCTCTCCCCCTTCTACCCGATTCACTGACGACGACATTCTCCAGACGTGTGCCCTCCCTCACCTCCCCCCCCCCCCTCCCTCGTTCTCTTTCTCCGTACTTTACAACCTCCCCCATCTGTTTCCTTCTTTTCCGCCATACTCATATACTTCGTTAGTAGTGTACTACGCATAGGCAGACAGGCATAGACAAATCCATGCCGCCCAAGGTTTCCCCCTCCCAACGCCCCTCCAGTGGCAAGAGCTTCTTCTTCCGCCTGCCAAAACGCTTCCGCACGAAGAAAGGCAAGCATGGGGAGGGCAGCACGGCTAGGGATCATGGGTCTGGGCAACATGTAGACCGGAAGGAAGAGGACAGGTACGCGACCTCGAGTGGTCTTCGACTTTACGCATTTGAGGTGGTGCCGCATGACCCGGCGCAGGCGACCACAATGCTAGAGAGGCGTGCAGGACGCAGCCTATTCTTCAGAACCAGACGCAGCAACGGTGACCGTAACAGCACATCGAGGAGGGATACAGCAGAGGTGGGAAAGGCCACCACCACCGCGAGTGCCGGTGCGGGCGTCGCTCATGGTGGTCCTCCTGCCCAAGGCTACACCGATCGTGAAGACGCGGGGCGGGCAGGAGAGGATTCGGAGAGCACCTTTGCGGACTTCTTCGCCGAGCAAGACTTCATCCTCTCCCAGAGCCAAGACACAACACACGCCAGGCAGCCCGCAGCAGCGGTACCAGCAGCACTCGGTGGCGGCTATTACAGTCACGGGAAGTACATCCTCAACAAACACAGCGCCAGCCATCCTAGTGGCGCCAACGACTCCACCGCGCCGAGCCGCTCCGCACCACTGCCACCGATCTCGTCGGCACCGAATAGATCCTCGGCGGGGGCAGCAGCAGCGGCATCGTCGTCGCCGTCGCCATCGGCCTCCCGCAGATCGCGCCGCAAGCAGCAGGTATCCTTCGCTGCCGTTCCGGACGTCACCCCCCCTAACGTCCCGCCCAACCCCAGCCGTCCTGGCGGATGCCAGCTCCCGCCACGCAGCACCACTCCACTGCTACCTCCGCCCACCAACCCGCGATGGGCCGAGGAGCGGTTCAACGCGATAAACCGCGCTGGGGACTGGCGCAGCCACTCCATCCCACAGCCGCCCCCCGTCGGAGCTGTCCGCATCGCAGGTAGCAGAAGCCGCACTAGCGCCAGCTCATCCACGGTGACCCACTCCAACTCCTTCCCGCCAGCCTCCTCCGCGTCGTCATCTTCGCGAGGAGGAAGCAGCAACTCTGGCGACGCTGCACACGGCATGCGAAACAATAACCACGCCTCAGAGGACAAGAATAGCTCCAGCTTCCCCTACCTGCTGAGCAACCTGAGCAGCACCAGCGGGCCCATGTATGGGGAGAGCGATAGCAGCGTGGACTACACGCTCAGCTCTTTCCTGCAGTGAAGAAGCGAGAAGCGCCCTTAAAAAGCGTTGCGTAGTAATACTGCCAATCAGAATAGTAAAGGATACAAACCATACTTATGTGGCCCACGCCATGTTGTCTCTGTCCACCTTCACCTCCCTCCCCCCCCCTTCTCCCTCCCTCTTCACATACGTGTGTGTGTGCGTGTGTGTGTGTGTGTGGAATGAACAAAACGTTCGCATCCAACCCTTCCACACACACACACAGGCACACATACACATGAGGGAGGGTGGGGAGGGAAGGGTGGCTTCCTCACCACCATCACCATCAACACTAATACGAAGAACGGGACCCCCCCTCCCCCTCCTCCCCCCAATGAATGACGCAATGAACGCCTCTCTCACACCAGCGTTCTATTGTGTCTTTACGTGATTTGATTTAGCCCTTTCTTCCTAGTTCCCTTCCTCCTTTTCCTGCGTATTCTTCGCTTCATTCATCCCTACCACTCTTACTGTTGCTGTCACTGCTTTTTCTCATTTCTCCATCTCCATCTTCGCCTCCTCCCCTCCTCCTCCCCTCCTCTCGGTAAAAGTAGCCTGTCTCACAGTGTTTGCCTGATTTCTTGTCTTACCACCGTTATTAATATCGTTGTCTACGTTATGATGATGCTTCGGAGTGCGTTCCTCCTTCCATCATATCATCATCTTCTCACATACATGATGAGAGGTGGCAGCTTCAGGGTGTTGCTTTGGCTCTCCTCTCTTTGTCTTTCCTTTCCGCATCTGCAGTACCGTCTCTTTCCCGTGTGTGTGCAACTGCTCCGTCACTCGATGCACGAGCACACACACAAACACACACACATGTGCAGGCACTTACACGAGGTCGCGCGCCTTTAATCGTCATGATCGATTGCTACTACGGCTACTACTACTATTACCCACTTCTCGTCGCAGATCCGTGAATTCCTTCCTGCCTCATGCTTCTCGACTCACTTTTTGCTTTCCCCTCTCTCCCTCTTCCCTCTCCTACCCTCCTCTCCTCCCCTCCCCTCTGTCCTTTCCCCTTTTCCTTCCGCTCCCCCCCCTCCCTTTTCTCCTCCCTTCACCATTATCCCTGTTAACCGCGGGTTCGTTGAGGCTGGCATGATTTACCAGGCAACAGCTACTTCTTCTCTCTCTCTCCCCCCCCTCTGCTGCCACTGCCGCACCAGGAATCATGATCAATGCCCATTGGAGGCACACACTGCATCATTCCTCCATCCCTCTACCCCTCGTCTTTCCCTTCCTTCTCTTCCTCTCCCCTCCAACACATTTATACGATGCGAGTACGACCAACACAGGACGGACGATGAGGGTGCGATGTGGTGGGATGCGAGGAGGGAGGAAGGAGAAGCACAGCGCGTTGTGTTGCTCTCCGCACCATTCTGCTCACTTCCTCCTTCGCTCTGCGTCCCGCCGTCGAGGGCTCTCTCGCTACTTCGAGATGGAAATGAGGGAATCATGGTGTGAACAGGAAGAAGATAGGTAATGTCTACTTCTGCATCCTCCTTTCCTCCTTCCCACCTCTCCCTTCCCCCTTTCCCCTCCTTGTTATGACGACGTGTGATTTCCTTGTAGCTGCCGTGGCCCTGACACTCTACCCCTCTCTCAAAAAGAAAAGTAAGGGATTACATTCTGTTTCTCTCCCTACTCCTCCTCCTCCTTCACACACAGACAAGTTGACAGACCCACCCACTGTCACACACACACACACACACAGAGTCACCAGGACAAGTCACACCAGCTTCTCAGACAAACAACCTTCCCCTTTTCTCTCCTTCCCCCCTTCCACTTCAGCATCTCTTCCTTCTTCCTCATCCTTCTTTTCTTTTCTCCTTCCTTCCGCGTTCGTTTTCTCATCAGGTCGCCCGCTTTTTATCTATCCTTCCTCACTGCTCCTCCTCCTCCGTCACACACAGGGGAAGAATAGGTGATAGACAATTTCATTTGTGACCGTATCAAGCGCTAGAAAAGCGACCGACAGCGCCACACGGCATCGGCTTCCTCTCCCTCTCCCCTCCTCTTTCCTCCTTTCACCGACAGCACTCACATATACCCCCCCCCCCCCGTCTCCTACCCACTCCCTTTTCCTAATTAGGAAAGGGACTCCCTCCCTCCCTTCCTCTGTCTCTCTCCCCTCCGAAACAAGCAGAAGGACTCGAGGACGACCCTACCACAATTGAAACGCGCAGTAGAGACGTAAACCGCACCCACCCACCCACTCCACCTCACTATCCCCCCCTCCCCCCTTCATCAGCCCTCGCCTTCCACCCCCTCCTCCCCACTCTCCCCTCTTTTTGTTTCTATTCTCCTTCTTCAAAGACAATCCTCTTTCTGTGAAGGAATACTATAAGCGGTCAGAGAAGCATCAACAGAGGATCCTCCCTCCCCCCCCTTTGCTCTCCTCTCTCTCTCTCCTTTACGCTTACGATCTGTCTATTCTCTTCCGTTAGCTTGATCACTCTTTTGCACTGCCTTCCTCCGTACTTCTTAGAGGAGGCGTGCATCATCATCATCGACCCCCCCTCCTCCGCACTTTTTCCCGCCTGTGCTGTTCTTTCACCCCCCCCCCTCGCTCTTCCCTTCTATCTTCTCCCTTTCCCATCTCTCTCTCTCTCTCTCTCGCCTGCCCTCCCCCACTCCACAGGCCTTCTGTCCCTCCCCCTATATCCCCTTTCCCCCATTGCGTAGCGTAGCACTCTTAGAAGGAAAGATCATTAAAAAACAGAGAGGAGAGAAAGGCCCATACACCAGAGGAAAGGCAGAAATCAAAATTATACACATAACACTACTAATAGGAAGAAAATAGTAGCAGTCAAAACAGTACAGCAGCGCACGTAGATAACACATAGCCTATCCAACATCGCGCCTCCTTTTTACTCCCCTCCCCCCCTCTTCCAAACTCGACATCACGTACTATACGACGAGACGGAAAGGAAAGAGAGAAAGGCAGAGGAGACTTGAAAAGAGCTAGGAAGCACTGCACTGCTGCTATCCCTCCATCTCTCTATCTATCTCTATTACTATTATTATTACTATTACTATTGCTATTACTATTGCTATTTACTTTACTTTCAGCATTGTAGCTGATTCCTTTACATATCCTCCCCTCCCCCCCTTCCCTCCCACTCTATCGCAAAGGTATATATATCGCTATCTGTATTGCACTGCGTTGCCCTTTCCTGCTTCCTTTATTGCTATTATTGTCTAGGGACAGTTTCCCTCCTTTTATCCGTGCAACACCTGTTGCACCTGCGCGCGCTCACTTTAGGTCATATAGCACTTATATTTGTATCTCCTTCCTTTCATTACTATTATTGCTATTACTATTCTCGGTATCCATCCACCCATCCCCGCTCACCCCCCTCCCGTAGCACCTCCTAGCTCTCCCTCTCCCTCTCCCCCCCCCTCCTCCCCCACACTCAGACGTGCCCAAAGATAAGGACTAGCGAGGGGAAAAGAGCAGAGGACTCGTTGAAGAAGAAGAGAAGATCACACTCACATCTTAAGTCCATTAAAAGGACTTGCAAATACGGACTCGTAACCTCTCCTTTCGTGTTCATTTTACACACGGAAGCACTGTATACATACATAAACACAAAGTTGCCTTTATAAAAGACGGAGCACTGAAGTCCTCATCCGCGAAGTTACCGCTCCTCACGCGGCTGAGGGAAAAGATGGGCGTTTCGGCTTCCCCGGGGCCCCCCCCCCCCCCCCCCCCCCCCCCCCNAGTTGCCTTTATAAAAGACGGAGCACTGAAGTCCTCATCCGCGAAGTTACCGCTCCTCACGCGGCTGAGGGAAAAGATGGGCGTTTCGGCTTCCCCTGCCCGCCCCCCCTCCCGCAACCTCCACGAGATTAACCCGGATAGGGCAACTCATTCCATGGCTCAGCGCGACAGCAGCAGGAGCAACAGCAACAGCAGCAGTACCCGCAGCGTCGGTGGCCTTGTGGACCCTTCCTCCTATCCAGGGTACATTCCCGGTTGCTTCAGCCGGTCCAGCGGAAGCTATGCCACTGCCACCACCCGTGCAGGAAAGGCTATCCCCTCTGCGACGGATCGTGCCCTACCTCCTATCAGCTCGTCAGCCAAGTTTGCCAAGGCAAGCGGCAGGCCACAGAGTCGGGGTGGTGAACATTACGTACCGTCGAAGCCCAGGAATCACGGCAGCGACGCACGCCACGTGGGCAAGGAGCCAACAACGATAATGATAGAGAGAAATGCTGGCCAGTTCATCGACAACGAAACCATCTACAGCCGATTCCCGTACTTGAAGCGGCCAGACCATGCTCGCTGGCAGCGATACGGCATCAGCGGCAGCCGCAAGTGCGAGGAACAGCCCCAGCATACGAGCGACAACGCACATGGCCACCCGCCGCTGGAGGACGCTGATGACGAGACTATCTACCGACGCTATCCCCACCTCAAAAAGGTGGCCACACTGAATGATGACGTGGAGAAGCGGCTCGAACTCCCCCCACCCGAGCCGCCCGTGTCCCCGCCCCAGTCGCAACAGCAAAACACCACCGACAACAATCGCCGCACAAGGCGGACCACCCTGAACGTCAGGTGGAAGTCGGATGTATTCGATGAGGGCGAATCGAGCCAAAAGGACTTGAGCGAGCTCGACGAATCAGAGAGGCACAAGCGACTGAGTTATGGCTACCGCCTGCAACCTGACATCTCTGACATCATCTCTGACATAGGAAGCCGCCGCACCAGCGAGAACAACGGTGATGGCAGCGACGATGACGATGATGGGCAGCCGCAGACTATCTACAAGAGAGGTGCAAGTGTCCCCAGCAACCCCGCGCAGGAGAGTCCGGTTAACAATCCCAACGACCACGGCAACAAGAGCGACAAAAGGACCTACAGCAGCCCCACTTTCTCTGACCATTCCTTACTGGGGCAGGAGAGCGCGAACGGCAGCCGCGAGTTCAACCTCTCTGCCCTCTCCTTCATTGCGGGCTTGCAGGACGCGGTGGGCCACGACAGCGATGACGACGAAGGTCGCGTTCGCACAAGTTAGTCCCTCGTCTTTCCGCCTCGAGGAGCACTCCCTTCATGGGGAGCGATAAATAAGCAAGCCGCTCCAAGCAAAGCGCAAAATGCGTGCGCCATGAACGATGCCCGTGCATGGAGGAGGAGGTGGGAATCATGCACAGGATATGCGGGTGGGTGGGGAGAAGGTCCAGCACATTGCCCCTCCCCCCTCCCTTCCTCGTACACGAGACAGATCTTCACATCGCCATCATCGGCATGCGCGCGACAAGTGGTGCTGTGCCTCCACTGCGACGCCAGAGTAGACGTAAGAATCCTTTTTGTAATCCGGTAACACACAGTACTTTCTGCGCAACGCGCGGCTGGGGAAAGTCACGCGCTCGCGCAGGAAATAAGGTAACATGGTCCCACTATTCTTCTTCTTTCTTCTGCCTTCCTCCCTCTCTCTCTCTCAACCCTCCTTCCCTTCCTGACTCACTGTCTCCACCCGCAACGGCGGCACTACACGATGGTACCATCCTCCACCACGACAGGTATCTCACCCTGCACGCCTCCCCCCCCCTCCCCCTCTTCTCTTCCCAATTTTTCGATTCAACTGCTCTACGGATACCTATGATATTACGTTTCCGACTATTTATGACGATGCAATGCTTCACTACGTGACGACTCGTTTGATGGATGTTTTGTTTGCCCTCCTCCGTAGGTGTACATAGCGTGCGCATTATGCATCCCCACATATGCGCCTCCATCAACTCTGCCTTCATGTACTCGTCCTGTGAACAGGTACCACGACCACCACAGTACAATATTTCAGTCTCCACTTGGGGGGAAATTCTCCCCCAGCTGAGGCGCCTCATTCTCTTCCCTCCCTCCCCCCTTCATCCTTCGTCAATCCTTATTCCTTCTTCCTCGTGTCGTACTCCTTGCCCTTTCTTCCTTTCTCCCTCCCCTCCTCCCCACCTGCATTACTTGCTACATGGATGACCTCCACTATACTCCCCACAAATCACAGACATCCATATATGCATTCGTACTCTTTCCTTCGCTATTTTCGATAAGGATTGACCCCCCCCCCTTCCTCCCCACCTCTATCTCCTTACTCCCTCTCTCATTCCCTCCCTCCCTCCCTCATTCCCTCTACCCCCTCCCCCTCTCCTCCCCCTGGTGTTCCCCCTTTCCCTTCCCTCCTACCTCCCCGAACTATGAACTTCTATCCTCTACCCCTTCTCCACATGCTTGCGAAGCGTTTTTTCCCCCCTCCCTCTCTCCGGGAAGCTTCGACTGCACACAAACGCTAAACTTCTCGTTTGTGCATGGGGAGGCAGTAGGTATCGAGAGATCATTCAATTTACCTTCCAAACTCTTCCTTACTCTCTTGGCATACGTGTGTATGAGTACCGCCCCCCTCCCCCCTCCTCCCCTCTCTCTCTTCCCTCTCTCCTTTTATCGCATCTTCCCCCGGGGTACCATCCCACTTCCTTTCTTCCGCTTTTTCCCTCATTCATAACCTCCTCTCTCCCCTTTCCCTCCCCCCCCCCCACACACACTACTCCCTCTCTCCTCCTCTTTCGCTCTCTCCCCATGTCTATCTCCTTCCTTCCTTTTTATCTTCTTCTTTCGAAAGAAGATCACTGTTATTATTCTTCTTGTCGTGGTGCGTGCTCTCTCTTGTGCATTTTCTGTTACTTGAAAACCCCTTTTCTTTTCTCTTTCTGTTCTTTTCCCCTCTCTTTTTTTCCCCCTCTATCCGCTGCACCACGTAAGCAGGCGCGGGTCGTGAGAGCATCCGCGTGCTTCTCAGCACTCTGCCTTTTTCTTGTTACTCCTGTTCCCCATTTTCCCCATTCCCTTCCCTTTCCCGCCTCTTCCCAAAAGATGAGAGGATCACCGACACACCGTCAGCAAAATGAAGAAGAAGGAGGGGAGGAGCTTGGGGTTAATAAACGAATGAAAGGATCGCTGACGGAGGCGCTGCCCTGTCCGGGAGGAGGGAAACGCAGGATTCCATCTTCTTCCCCTTGGAAGGGGAACGATTGCACTCGTGAGGAGTGAGCCGGAGCCTTCCTCACCCCCCTCTGTCCCCCCCCCCTGTGGGCAGAGAGTGACAGAGCGAGCGGAAGAGATACAGAATACGCCCTCAAACCGCGAGAGAAGCCATTCTTTCTTCCTTTCTTCCTTCCTACAGCTCCTTCCCCCCGAGCACATTCACTCCCGTCGGGGGAGGCCTCTTGGGACGCCCCCGACCTCTAACGCAGGAGAGGAATGAGGAAAGGGCGACAGAGGCAAAATAGGGGAGAATCAAAACGTCATTGCTATGATTTTCTTCTCTCTCTCTCCTCATTTGCCAAAATCCCCATCGAATGTCGTTCAGGTGTTTGCCTTCCCTCCCCTCCCCTCCCCTCCCTCTCTCTCCATTGACACCTCTTGTCTTCTTTTCTTCTCTCTCTCTCTCCGTCCCCTATTTTCTATTCTGCATTTTTCCATCGCCACTAAGGCCACCATCCCTCCACCTCGCTTCCTCCTTCTTTCTCTTCCTCCTCCTCTCCTTGCAGAAGAACAGCAGGAATACCCATATATATATATATTGCGTGCATCGGTATACATAAGAAACAACACGGAAAAAGGAAGAGAAGCACACGGGGCTCCCTCCATACGATGGGCTTCATGCCAAGTCCACACAGCAACGTTTCCCCCTCCCCTTTCCCTCCTGGCCAACGGTAACCATACACCAGCAGCAACGAAAAGTGAAAGAGAGAGAGAGAGGCCTGGGCCGTTTCTCACTCTCACTCACTCTCTTCCCACGAGTTTTCTCCTTGTGTTGCACATGCGCAAGCCCCGTCATCCGTGGCGGGACCAGTTGGCGCTGGTGCAGTTCTCTTGGCGACACACCTCCGTTGCGGAGGTTGAGCGCGCTAGCCGTACGCGCGCGCACACACACATACACATACACATATCCATGGGTCGCATTCTCAACTTTATCGATGAGTGCGCTTTGGGATTTACTACTTCTCCCCCCCCCTTTCCTCCCTTTCGTCTTTCTTTCCTACACACACCCACTCGCGCGACAGCAAAGTTAGTATAACTAGTGTAGTAGTAGATTAACACCCACCATCCGCTCTTCCTACCTCCATACCCGGCTACTCCGCCACTCCGCTACTCCACACACGCGCTCCTCCCCTTCTGCACAGTTATCTCGCACGATAGCGACCACCAGAGAGAAAGCTGCCGAGGAGAGCTCTCCGACATATCATCATCATCATGGGCAGCGGGTCCTCGACGTCCTCGCAGTACCTGACGCGGTATGGCAGCCAGCTTTTGCCGCCAGGCCTGCGCCGCTCCCCCGCCAACTCGCAGGAACCTTCATCGGACGACGAGGAGCGTGAGGAGTACAGCAGCGTCATGGAGGAGTTCGTCGAGTACAACCGGGACGCCCTTCACCAGCAGCTCTCCGAAGATGACGCTGCAAAGCCAGTGAGTCGTACTGCCAGCACCAGCTCCGACAGCGTAAAAGAGACTGCAGACACAGCCAATGGAACTCAGCAGAGGCGGCAACGCAGAGAGAATGCCAGCACACCCTCAACCCTCCCATCACCATCATCGACAACAGTGAGGGGGAGTGCAGCGCCAGGCCATCCGTTGGCACAGAGGGGAAGGGGCTCGCTGGAGCAGATAGTGATCGACGCGGACGGCTACGGCGACATTGCGCTCATCACCAACGACTCTCCTTCCTCCTCTGATGACGACATGGGCGGCAGCGATGCTGAGAACGGCGTGCACCACCACCACCACCACCCCGGCAAGAGCGGCGGCGAGACGGCAAAGGCGGAGATGAGGGCCACCTCGTCCACTGGGACGGAAGGCGGAGTGCCGCGGAAAGGCAGCAGCAAGCTGCAACGCATCTTCTCTGCGCTCGGACGGCAAAACCAGCAGAGGAGCGACAACGACGACTCTGCATCCGATAACGGCAGCAATGGCAACGTCACTCCCCGCTCACCATCTTCTCTCGATGAAGGTCACAGTGGACATCACCGCGACTGCCACGACGCGCACCCAGACAGCAGTAGCGATGACGACGACGATGGTGGTGTGGATGCGGTGGCTGCAACGCAACTGGGCATGGCCTTCGCCGACAGGAAGGACTCCTTCCGAAAGGCGACAAGCGTTTCGTCAACAACAACGGCGACCGCAGCAGCAGCAGCGTCGGCCACGTGTAAGGATGAGGCAATTGCCCTCCAACCTACCCCGCCTCTGCAGCCACGCCGCTCCGCCATTGCGGCACCTTCGTCCCTCTCCGCACACCGCCACAGTGGGAACAGCAGCACACCTCTGAGGCTCGCGTCTGCCCATCATGGAGGGAAAGACAGCGAGAGCGACCACAGCAACGGCAGCAGCAACGGCAGCAGCAACGGCAGCGAGGTCGACGACAGCGATTCCAGCTCTACGACGTCGACGTCGTCGGGTGGCACGTCGAGCCACAGCCATAGCGACGGCGACGAGGACGACGCCACCGACAGCAACAGCGAGGGCAGTGAGGAAACGGAGTCGGATGACAACGCCAGCAGCAGCTCGCAGAAAGCATTCGGTTTCCATGCCCTGCTATTCACCAGACGGAAGGCAAAGAGCAAGGTCGATGCGAAGACGCCAACAGTGACCTTCGCCCCTGGCACGCCCGACGCCGAGTCCAACAGCCACCGCACGAACCGGCGGTGGCGCACCTCCTTCCGCGAGATGCTGCGCCGGCGACGGGGCAGCGGCGAGGACAGCAGCAGTAGCAGCAGCAGCAACAACAACGGCAGCAACGACGATGGTGGCAGCGTGAACAGAGGATTTTATGCGGCGAAGAGGATGCCATCGAAGGACGGGGACAGCGGCGGCCGCGGCGGCGACGACGCAAAGGACGGGGAGTTCCCTCACAGAAACGACGTGCTCAACTCTTCTGAGGAGCCGGAACGGGATATGCCGAATCGGAAGAGGCAACTGCCGCCGCCACTCTCCTCAAACCCGAGCGACTACGTCTTCGACCTCAACGGCAGCAGCGACGAGGGCAGCGGCAGGGCCAACGACAGTATTCCCACCCCTACCGCTGGTGCCACCGCTGCTGCTGCCCGGCAGCCGCGATGGCCGTACGAGAAGAGGGCCACGGGTGGCAGCAACCGCAGTCCTGTCAACCCGGGAGCCGCCGGCGATGGCGCTCCGTCGCCAGCCCCCGCCTCCCCTCGAAAACACCTCGTTCCTGCCATACTTCACCGCTACCAGACCAAGCAGCTACCGCTGTCCCCGGCGAAGCCGCCTCATCAGCTCCCACCCCTCACCGAGCACATTGAGCTGCGAAAGAAGCAACTCCTGAAGCAGCAGCAGCAGCTGTGCGAGATCGAGCTCCAAATCACGCGGCAGCAGCGAGAGCTAGCCTTGCTGCAGCAGCGACAGAAGCAACAGGAGGAGGAAGAGGCCGAGGAGGAGCGGAAGCGGGAGCGGGAACGCAGTCAACGCGTCGCCCTGACGCGAAGCTCCTCCGCTGTCGCCTCCCCAGCCGCCGCCGTTGCGCATGGCGGCAGCAGTTCTCACGACAATGACGAGCATGCGGAGGCGCTGCATCGGAGGCAGGACACTACCATTCCCTTCGCCATGACGATGCCTGACACCACCTCCTCGTCTTCCTCCTCCAGCGACGATGACGGGACGGACAGCGACAGTGACAGTGACAGCAGCACCACCAGTGAAAGCAGCAGCACCACTAGTGGTAGTAGCGGTAGTGAGAGCAGCGGTGAGGACGACGTCACAAGCTTCGAGGAGGAGAGGGATGGCCTTCGGGTGGCGGTGACGCGATCCACCGCTACCCCTACTGTTGCTGAAGGGTCGCCGCGGCGTGGCTTTGGCGGGTCTGCAGAGTGGCATCAACCGCGTCGGTCTGGTGCTGGCACCGCCCCCTCTCCTCCGTCGCCATCGGCCCATAAGCAGCAGCGGCACAGGGCAGGAGGGGGGCATGCGGGTGGTCGCATGCGTGACGTAAGGAAGCGATCCATGGGCTAAGCCACAACCGAGGCAGAGCCCCCGTGGCGAAGCCGCATTTGCTATTTCCCTCATGCCGGCTCCATCTCTCTCTCTCCTGCTCACTGTTGCTGAGTGTTTTTCATACTTCGCCTCTTCCCTCTCCCCAACGTTGATGCTGTTTGCTCTCCCGCCCCCATCGTTCTTCCCTCCTGTACCGTCGTGGCAAACCCACTCCCACTTCAGTCTCCCTCTCCTCTCTCCTCCCCCCCCTCCCCTTCTCCTCGGATGCTGTTTCCCCCACCACTACTACACCTCCTCACTGTTCACTCTCTTCCTTTCCTTTCCTTTCCATCTTCCCTTCCCTCTCCCTACTCTTCTACTACTCCATTCACCCCCTGCCTATTACTTCTTCTCCATCCTCCCCCTCCCCCTCCCCCTCTCCCCTCCCTGATGATGAGGGCATCACCCACTCCACAGCTCAGGTGGCACGTGCGGGGAAGACGGCATAACTCACACTCATACGAATAGCTTTACTCCATAGCATGTTCCCTCTCACCTTTTCATCCTCTCTTCCTCCTCCTCCGACATATATCCCCCCCCTCTTCCCTTTCCCTCCTTCCACAGCACCCACACTCCTCTTTACATACTGTGCTCACTGATTGATTCTACTCCGCTCCTCCCCCCCCCCCCCACCCTCACCCGTCGTAAGTTTACCATATCGTGCTCTTGTTCTTGTACACCCTACTTTACTCTCTCTTCTCTTCTCCCCGCCCCGCCTCGAGTCCGCCTCCTCTTCTACATATATATAGTTCTCTCCGGTCCGTTTCGCTTGTCCCCCCCTTCCCCTTCCCCTCCCCCTCCCCTCTCCATGTTTCATGTAAGAGGGGAAGACCACGAGAAGCATTGCTTACAGTTCGTCGCGATAACAAACGCACATGGGGAAGGAGAAGAGGCATGGCGCCTTCAGTAAATAGGAGATTTCCGCTGGTTGCCCAAGTGCCCAAAGTGACCATCGGTCCGGAACGCATGCTTGCTTTTTATTCGTTTTCCCCCTCCTTCCCCCCCCCCAAACCCTCCCTTCAGCCTTTCCCCCCCCTCCCTTTACCTCCATCCCCTCATCCTGCGTTCTTCATCTTTACCATGCCCCCTTTCCCTCCCCTCTTCCTCTTCGTCATTCTACCCCGCCAATGATTCGGCTCTCGCTGACTCACTTGCTTTCTTACGCTTATTTCTCTCTCTTCTTCCCCATACCCCCTCCCCCCCTCCCATGTTTGTTGAAAGAAATCTTGCCCACCACGCTTCCTACACATGCCTATTCGTCCGCGTGCACATCGCATTGGCGCGCATCACAGAAACCGAAAGTAACACTAAAACACATTGCATATAGGAGAGAGAGAAGAGCGCGTTGTACTGCATAAACACACACACACAGAGAAACAAGCACAAGGACAGTACCCAGTATCGGCATTGCTCTCCCTCTCCCCTCTCCTCCCCATTCTCATCCTCTCTCCCTCTCTCTCTCGTTGGTATCGGAGTATTCCCGCTACTACATCGAAGGGAGGCAGGTGGTCCCACCATGTCCCCTCCCCCTCCCCCTCCTCTTCTCTCTCCCTTCCATGAACCACTCCAAGCAATGACCACCATACTTCCACATGTCATTCTATTGGTACAATAGTACTTATGGTTCTACTTCTCACTTCTCCTTCCCCTCTCCCTTTCTTTCCTTGTAGCGGAGAGTTCCACTCCTTTCTGTCGGTGCCATACCGCGCGCGAGAAGAAAAAAAAAGGAGAGACAGGCTTCATTGCCCGTAGGATGGTCAGGTACCGACTGGACTGGAGGGAGACAGCTCCAGAGTGCAGCCGCTCACACTCCTCTCTCTCCCCTTTGAGAGAGTGCTCCTCTGCGCAGGCGAGCCAACACTCAGCAGAGCACAAAAGTGATTGTGTGTGATATACATGATGTGGACTGCGTGGGTGGCGACGCCCATGTCTCGCCCAAACTCTCTCCTCCCCTCCCCTCCCACCCTTCCCTCCTGCCAACTTCCATCACAAAAGACACGTACCCCTACAACACTAAACACATAAGTAGGACACCTAACGAGAGTCACTCCAAACCTCTTCCCTCTCTCCTCCCTCCCTCTCTTCCCTTTCTCTCCTCCCTCCCTTGTGGATTGTCCCTTTCACTTCGGCTTTTCCATTGCTATTCATTTATCCATTTCATCCCTATATTTTACTCCCCCACCTCTCCGTCTTGTGGAAGGTTTTGCTTTCTCTTCCTCTCTGTGGCCGTATCTCGCCAACAGCCCCCCCCCCCCCCCTTTCCTTCCCCCCTCCCTCCCCACACACCGCAGCTCCACTAAGGTCTCTCCATCGACCCTCACAGCTGCAGTTGCGCAGTTAGTGCTGCTACTCTTCGTTCACCTCCTGCTCGAGCGGCAGGCTCCGGCAAGCACTACTTCCTTCCCGTGTCGCTGTGTTCTTCCTTCCTTTCGTTGAGCTTCTTTGAAATAATTCAATCTCTACATCTATTACGTGTCGCTCCTTCCCTCCTCCCTCCCTCCCAGAACATCCAATCCACAGAGTGTTTCCCTATCCCCCTCTCCCCCCTACTCCTTCCGCACTCCACCAAACCCCTTAGCAATCGAGAGAGAAAGAACGCGCAGCAGCACGCAGAGACACCCACCCACCCACATCGACACAGCACACACACAGCACAATCACATCCACACCGAGCGAGAAGGTGATCGATTCTAGTTCATTTGCTACTACTGTTACGGTACATCCATTTCCCCTTGCACTTCCACGAGAGAGGTCGACCCCCCCCCCCCCATCACAACAGAGGCGAGGACAACGGCAGGAGATGAACCTCACCGGCAAAACGAACGGAAAGACCGGCGGCGACGACATCACCGCCACGCACAACCCCGTCGACGCGGAGGAGGAGGAGTGGGTCGCGAAGGCACGCCTCTGCCCCTCAAAGCTCGACAGAAACGGCAGCACTCAGCGAAGTGAGGAGGACACGCACGCGGCGGCGACGACGACGGCGAGAGGCAACCCGCGTGGCAGCGTAAGCAGCAGCAGGAGTAGAGACCGTGCCTCCAGGAATGGTCGTGCACCAGAAGCATCACAGCTGGTGAAGAGAGTGATGGAGGAGCCGCCTCGGCAGCGTGCGTGGGATGTGGAGCGCGGCGGCGTTGTTGGGTGGGAGGTTGGAGGGGATGATGCAGGACATTGGGGCAGCGACGACGACGAGGAGGAGGACGCTGACGGGGAGAGTGAGAGTGTCGTCACGGCCTCTGTCGCTCCTGCGCTTCCCAACATGACGGACAGCGTGTGGGAGGGGTGCTTCCACGGTGCCGGCACGCCGACCAGGGAGAGGGAGGAGGATATGTACAGCAACTTCTCTCTTTTCCACTCGGCGGGGGCGGCCCTCCGCCCAGACAGTGCCTCTCCCCCACCGTCCATCCCCGGCCTCTTTGGCTCCCTCCCGGACGAATCAGGCGATGCGGCGTTGCCGGAGGCCTTGGCAGACACAACACCCCCGACCGAGGGGGCAGCAACACAGCAGCAACGACATCGACAGCAGACACGTGGGACGACTTCCCCCTCACCCCCAGCTGCTTCCACCACCCGTGAACAGCAGCTCCACACGGCATCCGCCGTTGGTGCTGCTGCTGGTACGACTAGTACGGGTGCTGGGGCTGGTGTTAGGCGATCCTACCAGCACGCCTCCGCCGCTGCCAGCGGATCGTTGCCCAACTCCTTGGATTATGGGCTTCCCATGCAGATCTCGTCTGCTTTCTCGCCAGACGCGGTCAGGATCCGGCGCTCCACGGGGGAGGGGGAGACGACAGCCACAGGGTGGCCCGCACCAGCAGCAACGGAGGAGGACGTGCAAGAGTCGCAGGGAGGGAGGGAGGACGCGAGGAGGAGCGAGGCCGCGGCGAATGGTACAGCGCGCGACACACGCGCGCGCTCGGCATCGTCATCCGCGACCAGCGGCTTCACCTTCTACACTGGCGGCCTCGCGGACCCCGACGCATCCGACACCTGTACGGATGGCAAGTCCGGCGAGCCGGCCACCCCATCCCCCAACGAGCCAGCACTCGATAGCTCGTCCAAGTCGCCTTTCCCGCCGACCTCACCGTCGTCGCTGTCGACATCGCGGGCCTCGGCCGGTGCACCGGCCACGACAGCAAGCGAGGACGCCGCGAGGTCTGGCGCGCCGAGGCAGCCATCAACGACATCATCGTCGGTGTCGCTGCCACCACTAGGCGGGCTGCCGAGCTGGCAGGCGGGCACCCGCCATGGCTCTGCGCCGGTTATGAAGAGCTGCTTCCCCTCCACACCGGCCGCCCCCGCGTTAAACCGGCAGCTATCCCTCCCCGCCGTGGAAGGTACCACACGGATGGCATCGCAACAGCAGCAGCATTCGGTGCCACCAAGCGTGGGCCCTCGCTCCTTGCACCACGACCGAGCTGAGCAGCACCCCCCGCGGCAACAGCACCGACAGGAGCCACCAGAGGGAGACGGCAGGGTGGCAGAAGAAGCGCAGTCCGCCATAATGGCCTACCTGCAGCGGGAACTGGAGCTGATCCGGCAGGCGATTGAGGCGCAGCGAATGCAGTTTGAGCTGCACGCCGCCGCTACGCCGCCGCAGCTCCAGCGCCAGCAATCCATCCCGCTACGGTCGCCACCCGCGACGGCACCTAGCTCCCTGTCCGCAGCTGGTGACGGCGCGTTGGGCTCAGCTGGCCAGGCGGCTCCCACCCCACCACTCCCTCCCCCTGGCGGCCGCACGGACAGGGAGGCAGGCCGCCGGACATCCTTCTCGCGCGAGTCGACCGCGCCACCAGCCGCCGCCTCGGCAGACGAGCGTGCGAGCACAGTGGGACTTGCCATGAGGCGTCCATTTGACAACCCTGAGCAACACAATCACCAGCAGCTGCACGAAGGGTTAACCGTTTTGGGTGGTGCACCAGCAGCCCCTCCCCCACGGCGGCAACCGGACCCGCAGGGCAGACTGTGGGACATGATGCGGCCCACAGAGGCAGGACTCACCCCCCTTTCCCGAGTCTCGGCCACAGCAGTTGTTGGCGGACAGTCGCCAAGGCCCCACAGGCTGCCATCTGGAGGCGGGCAACCCGAGTCTACACAACAACAACAGCAGCAGCAGCAGGAGGGACCGTCAGCCGACAAGGTCGCACGTGCAACAGCATCGAGCCCGCAAACGGGCGGCTCACCGGAGCGCATCCGTATCGCGACAAGGCTGCAATGGGAGCAGCGCCAGCTCCAGCAGCTGCAGCAACTGCAGAAGGGTGTGCGGCGCCTCTGCGCACCACGCTCCCCGCAGCGCTTCCAGCCTGCTGTGGTGGCGCAACAGCAGAACCAGCGGCCACAGTCGCCACAGTCGCCACAGTCGCCACAGTCGCCACAGTCGCCACAGTCGCCACAGTCGCCACACACGCCACACACGCCCCCGAGTCCCACCCGCCGCCACCACCACCACCACAGGGTCACAGTCCTCACCCCATCGGAGATGGACCTCGTGGCGCTACGAAAGGTGCATCGACAGCCACACCCGCAGCCAGAACGGGAGGGCGTCTCCAACATCATCGTGGTCGCCAAGCCGCCGTCCCCCGTGGTGACGGACACCGTCCCCATCAGCGTCAGCCACGCCCGGAAGCTGTCAAGGGCAGAAGTGAAGCGCCTCACCGACCACCTCCCCAGTGCCACCGGCCCAACGAAGCACGAGAGTACCCAAAACCAGGCCGATCCCCTTGCCCCAACCCACAACGACGACTATGTCGACGACGTCGTCAGCCCTGTCCCCATCCGACGCCGTAGTTCACCTTCTCCATCCTCGCGCGTTGCTTCTGCGGCCTCGCCACGTGGCCGCCCGCCTGGCAGCGGCAGCCCCGACACTGACTCCCCCGCCTCCCCACTGGACACCGCGCGCTTGCTGCCTACATTATGCCCCACCCCGCCGCAGACCCAACAGGAGGGGCAAGCCATGCGCCAGACCTCTGTCGTGACCATCCTTTCCTCCCCATCACACGGCAGCGGCAGCCGCAGTGCTGGCGTCTGCCAGCAAATCCACCATCAGCAACAGCAGCAGCCCAGTCGCGCGCACAAACTGGACGCTGAGTCCTGCCGACTACTCTCCACAGAGCTTGCCGTGCGCAGAGCCCGCAGGGAGATGAAGAGGGCAGCGCAGAGAGGCCGATGGGCGAGATGGCGACGCAGCCCATCGAAGCTGACACTCATGCCCAGGGAAGCGGTGGTGCGCGACGACGACGACGACGACGACGAGCCGACGGGCAGCAAGGCCAGTAACCCCATCAGGACGAACGATCCCGACAGGACCCCGGCCACCCTCCTGCCGGGTGGGGGCACGTGGAGCGGAGAGAATAGACGCTACGAGTTCCTGTCCATGAGCTCGGGTAGCAGCGTCCACAGCAGTAGCAGCGGCAGCAGCACCGGAAGCAATGGTAAGGAGGAAGAGGAAAGGGGCATGGAGGGCAATATCCGCTGCAGCACTCACTCGAACCACTCGGATCACTCGGTCCATTCGAACCACACGCACGAAACGCACGAAACGCGAGATACGCAGGGGACGCACGGGACGTTGGCGGGTACGCAGTCCACCTTGATGTACCTGCAGCAGCGGCGTCGCGGGAGGCTGGATCGCTCCCCCGATGCCTCACGCTCCCCCTCTCCGCCTTCGGCGCGCTCGTCGCTCTCTTCCTCCTTCGCTGTGCCTGTGTAGAGCTGCGCTGCCTCCACCTTCCCCTTCCCCCCGTTGCTCCATTTGTATCTCTCATTTGCTCACACGACTCGTTCCTACCGGATGAAACGGTCCGCTTCCCTCCCCGTTTCTTTGCACAACAACAACAACAACAACAAGAGCAACAGCTTAAACCTATTCCATGTATCCTGTTCCTCCCTCCCTCTCCCTCTCTCCACGTTCACCAACGGAACCTTAACAAAAACACTTCTTTTTTTACGTTCGATGCCTTCTTACCTTCCCGCTCTCTCCCTTCCCCCCTCCCTCCTCCCCACGCTATGTGCAGGGGCTCTGAGATATCATGTGAAGACCGCGCGTCGTCTGACCAGTCTCATCGATATCTGTCTTGTTCCCCCCCCGGTATCACGCACAGGCGCCTCTATCGCAATCGATTAATCATCTGCATCTCTGCACAGCGACACTTGTGCATACTCCTCCACTTCCTTCACGCCTCTCTCTCCTTCCTACACACACACACACACACACACACACTCCCGCCCTGTAGTGCTCGTAGTGTGGTCCCACAACTCATATATGACTCTATCGCCCCCTCCCCCCTTCATGATACGTGCATTCTGTATCCGTATTATTGGATGTTTTGTTCCGCGTTCGACTCTCTGAAAGCCAGTAGCAATGACAACAGGAAAGGGGACAGGAGAGAAGGGCAGGGGAGGAGGAAGAGAGGAACACGGAGAGGGAGACACAAGAAGAGAGGAAGTATCCGGATGGTGAGAACAGAGAGGAGAGCAGGGGTTGAGACAACAGTACTAGTGGGATTAACCAAGTACACGGGCAACACAAGTGAGAAGGGAGGGTCATGCCTCACTCTCACTCTCTCCCACCTGTCTCCCTTTTTTTGCTCTCCCTTCATCCCTCTCTCTCTCTCTCAGCACTCTCCTTTCATTGCCCTTTCACTCCTGTCCCCCTCCTCCACCACTACGGCTTCATACTTTGCTCTCAAATTGTTTCCCGTTGCCTGTTGCACGTTCGTTAGGTTTGGTTTGCTCTCCCTCCCTCTTTGCTTCTCTCCTGTTTGCCCTATCGCACACGGCATCCCTATCCATTCCTCTCCCCCTCCCCCCTCTCCTCCATCTGCGTGTCTGTTTCATGTACATGATGAACACCAATAGTACGATCAACTCTTTACTTTTTTTCTCGTTGGAACCGCAAGCGGTGCATCTCCCCCCCCCCCTCTCTCTCTCTATTCTTTCGCTCGTCTACATCGATTGTATGCATGCCTCTTTCCTGAGTTCATCGTCGTTGCATTATGCCTCCCAAGAGATGTTTTATGTTGGCCATGGAGTACAGTCATTTCTTCCGCCCCCCCCCCCCCCCTCCACGATCGGATTACCCCATCCCTCCTGACTCCCCCCCCGTGTGGTTCTTTCCCCTCTTCTTCGCTTTTCCTTTTTTTTATCAACGATAAGTGCTCCGCCAGTGTGTGTATCAGCGGCTGGTTCCTGTGTGGGTTTCTGCCTCGTCAGTGTCAGCGCTGCTCTGTTGTTGTGTTTGTTTCTACCATGGATGGAGCACCCGCACTCCCCCCCTTTCCCTTCCTGCTCCCTGCCTCTTTTCTTTCCCATTGTCTTCTTACAACAAACTCTTCCTTTCCATCTGTTGCTGTCTGGTGCTCTGAAACTCCTTTCTTTCCTTGTTCGTTGCTTTACTTCCCTCTTATGCAACGGCCTACTCTTGCATGTTCCTACATGTCTGTATAACAACAATGAAAAACCGAGCCTCCTTTAATATCCTCTTGAAGAAAGGAATGATATGAGCCAGCAGCACACACACACGCACTTTCATTAAGAAGAAGAAGGGAGATATTCTCCACGATTATGATGACTGTGCTACTCTCCCGTTATGTATTGTTTTCCTTTTCTCTCCCCCTCCTTCCATCTTTATCCTTTTTCTTTTCCCCTTCTCTCCTTCGTTTGTGGACCATTTCCCCTTTCTTTCCCCTCTCTTCTCCCCTCCTCCCTTTTCGCAGCCGGTGGGCTCTCGCGTGAGAAGCTCACTAGGCACTCCCTCTCTTCTTTGAGAACCTCTCCTCCCTTTCTTCATTCATTCAGTGCTGATGAGCACCATTAAAAATCGAAAGCAAAGGAGTGCCAATGCGAGAGATGGTGACATGGTAGTGATATGATGGTGCAGAACAACAGGAGAGCCACCCTTCCCCTGTCCCTTTCTCTTCCTTTGCTTTTCTTTACTCGTTTTCAGGTTTACTCCGCCTTCCCTCACGCTACGCTACGCTTCTCTCCTCTATAGTGACATGCCACGCACTTTGCCACACCCTCTTTCCCTCCTTTTCCCTCTCTCTATCCGCCTTCTTTCTCTGCCCCCCCACGCACCTGCTCTTCCCTCGTCTTCCTCTCTCTCTTTTTTATTCTTTCATTCCCTTTTCCTTCTCCCTCGATGTCCTCCCCTAGCATCTACTCCACTTAACGCTCTCACTATCCCATCATCCACTTGTAGATTCTCGCCCCCGCCCTCTTTCCCCTCCTCTCTCTCTCCTTATCCGCCTCCTTTTGTTCTTGAGCATTTTGCTCTCCTCTTCTTCCTTACCCTCCGGAACTCTTCGCTACACGTTCGACAGGAGCAACGACAAGAACGTCCCAGCACGCAAACGCACACACGCACACACACACACACACACGTACGCAAGAAAAGGCAACGAGAGGGAGGATGCCAGAGGGACATCGTTCTTCCTCGTCCCTTCGTTCCTCATGGTCGGAGGCTATGCTTCAGAGTCATATCTATGTATATGTTTCTATGCAAAGAAGGATGTGGGCAGAGGGCCGTGAGAGCCTTCTCGCCCCCCTCTTTCCTTCGCTTCCCTGACACGCGTCGCGTGAGGGGAGTGGCTCTCCCCCAAAAAGAGAGAATACACATATCCCATATGTGCTAAAGTCGTCCTCCCCTCCCTTCCCTTCCCTCTCCTCTCTCTCTCGTGCTTTCCGGCTGTGCATACGCGGACACGTGCACACACACATACGCATCTGTAGACACCCAGAGCTCCCTTCCCCCCCCCTTCTCCTCCACTCCTTTTCCCTTCCTACTCCTCGTCTCCTTTTCTCTCTCTCTCTGTTCCTCCCCAGACAAACAGTTTGAATTGCTTGAAAGTCCAACCTGACAGTAGCCGGTTACCTCGCTCTCCTCGCTCCTGCTCTCTTCTTACCTCTCCTTTCTCTTTCCTTCGCCCTTAAGTTGTCCTCATCACCCCGCGTGAGGATCAGCGACCAAGCTTCACAAGGAGGGGGGACTACGCCATTAGATATCGATACCGGTAACCATGGGAGCCGGCGCATCATCAGCAGGGCCCGCCTACTGCGAACGCTGCCACTGTCTCTGTGACAACCCATTGAAGGACCACCGCCGCCGCCGCCCTGCTGGCAGCAGCGGACCGCCCTCTCTCCTCTGCAAGGATTGCTTCGCGCGAGTGGGCAAGGGCCCGAAAGGTGGCAGCGAGGGAGCGAGGCGGACACCTCAAGCGGACAGTCACTTCACGCAGGTGGGTAGGGCCTCCCGCCGCGCCCCCCTCAAGACCGGCCCGCACTCGGTCGCGCAGGCGAGGCCGGCTGGGGAGGGAGGTGCCGTGATGGGCACCCCAATGAGGTCGTTAGCTGTTCCCCCACTGCCGGTCAGCACTTCCCCTCCCTCCGCAGCGACTCGTCCGTGTGGTGTGCCGTCTGCTCCACCGCGCGGGCCCCCTCCTCATTCCCCCTACCCGCCTGCAGCGCGGAGCAACGGCCAGAACGTCTATGGGGTCTCTCCCCACCACCAGCACGCACCACCGCCGGCGCAGTACGGTCCCGCGTCCCCGCCCCACAGGGTGCCCGCGCTGGCGGCCGTTCCGGTGGCCGCAATGGCCGCGCCTGGGCCAGGGCGGCAGGCCGTGATCATGGGTACTCCGGCTGGTCAGTGGTCCACGCCCAGCCACCGCTGCTACCCACCAAGCATGTTGGGGGTGACAACGAGGAACCAGATAAACCTCCCCGCCGTTCAGTCTGGCAGCGGCAATAAAGCCGCGGCGGCGGCCAAGCAGCGTCGCGTTCTGGCGCAGCAGCAGCAGCGAAGGTGGTAGCGCACACGAGTAAGCGAGGAGGACACATAGAAAACGAAAAAATGAGGAGGGAATAGGGGCAGGTTTGCTTTGTGCCCCCTTATCTTCGCACCCCCTCCTTTCTGTGCTTTGTCTTACTTTCATCCCACGTCTTTTTCTCTTCTCCTTCTCCTCCTCGCCCTCACTTGCGTGATGGGAGGACACCCTACCCCCCGCTCTTGAGGGAGATGGAGCACTCCCCCCCCCCCACCTACCTCTTCCCCATACTCAATGCAAATCGTTCTGCCCGTTTGGGTCTTCTCTCTCTTCCTCTCTCACTTTGAGCTCTCTCCTGCCTCCCTTCAGCACCCCCCCCCCTCCCCTTCCTATCCCTTCCTATCCCTTCCTCGTTGAGCGTGGAGACAGCTCCTTATGCCTTCGTCCTAGACTCACACGCAGCATTGCAGTCGCCATCTTCGTCCCCCCCCCCCTACCACCTCCCTCCTCTCTTGCTTTCATCTTCGGGGACACAACTTCACTGAAGCACATTCCTACCACAGTTTTCCTTACGTCTCCGTCTTTGCTTTCCAATCGTGTTGTTGTCGTTGCTGCTACGACAACTTCTTCGACTCCTATGCGTTTACTCATGGCCTTCTTAACGTAGGGTGGTGACAGGACGTGAATGTGTGCGTGCGCGCGTGTACGTCTCACGTTCCTTTCCCTGGCTTGACGACATGCGACGCTGCATCACATATACTACCATTTGTCCTGCCATCCCCCCCCCCCCTTCCCCACGTAAATAGAAACTCCCGTGTCTCCATTCCTCTCTCTCTTGGCATAGCGCCTGACACAGCTTTCCCTCCTTCCTCGTTCCTCTCGCTTCCACCCCCCCCCCCCCCCTTGTCTTCCTCTTCTTCCTTCCCCACCTCTCCACTGCTAACTCCCCTTTTGCTTCGGCAACTTGCATCATCTTTTCTTACACCCCTTCCCCCTTCCCCCTTCCCCTCCCCCCCGCCGCACCCCACACACGCTCACATGCAGGCACCACCATCACCACCATGCGATGAGCGGGGCAGGGCGGCATGTCTCAGAAGGGATTCTCTTTCTTTCCCCCATGCTTCCATTACCCACTCCTACCTATACTCTTTCTTCACTTCTCACTCCATCCCTGTTCCACTTCTCTCACTCCTTTGCGAGCGCGAAAGCTCGTAGCACGACACACCCAAAAGGAAGGAGAGGAGAAGGATGGGCAGCAGTAGCGGCAGGCGGAGGAGGAGGCCGCCATCTCAACGCACAATGTGTGCTGCGGCACAGCAGAGAGGAGTTCACTCGGAAAGATGTACTGAGATCTGTCAAAGAAGAAGAGCTAACCCTTATTCTTCTTCCATCTGTCCGTCTGTCTGCCTGTCTATCTACATCTCTGGTCTCTCCCCCCCCCCTATCCCCTTCCTCTCCCTCTCCACAATCAGCAGTAGCAGCAATCCACACCATGCGCACGAGACGCACACCCGCAGGACCACGGAGAACACACGAAGCAGTCGGTCCATCTTCCCAAGGCAAGCACCAACGCACCAGCACACAACGGAAGAGCGAGAGCAACGTCAAGGGAGGTGGCGCGAGCCGCGATGACGTTGGCGAGGCCTTTTTGTCTTCTCTCAAGCGCTTGGCGGAGAGCTCCATCGCGGCGGAGGTGCGGGCGTACTTTCCGGACATGCACGCATGTCGGGAACTGGAGACCCACGGCAGCTGTGCTTACTCAGGCCAGGACAATCGCGTGGCGTGGCGTGACACCCCCTCCCCATCACAGAGTGGCGAGGAGGAAGGAGGGAAGCGTGGGGCATCACCGCGGCGACCGCGTCGCGGTGTAGCAGAGCAGCTACTGGCCGACATCCTCTCCCAAGGCAGCGGGGCTGCTGCCGAAGGGAGGAGGAGAAGCAGCACACATCCGCACGCTGTCGGCAACGCAGAGACGGACAACCGGAAGGGGGAGAAGCAGCGGCCTTTCTGTGTCGGCGTAGTCGACTGTACGACTAGGTTGCTCACCACATTGCCGTGCGTGGTGCTGACGGGCTACTACGTGATGTGGGCAGAAACCATCGTGACCGCACGTGTGGTGCCGCGAGAGAAGCGGGGCAGCTCACAGAGTAAAGTGGCCGAGTTGTCAGCGGTGCTTGAGTCTCTGCCAGGCAGTCGACGCAACACCTTGAACGGACGGTCGCAGCAGCAGACACTCAAGCAGGAGGCCCCCTCTCCCTCACGGACGTCACCGGTAGCACGCGAGACTCGGCCGCAGGAGGAGGGACGTGCAGCAGGGCACGATGGCCACGCGGACGTCGACAGCGCGGGCTCTCCGGTGGAGCTGTGCTTTCACAGTCTCCATCTCGTGCACCGCTCCGCTCTCACCAGCCCTCGCCGCGCGTCATTTGCCTTGCAATCCATCTTCCCAGCTCCTCTTCCGCCTGAGAAAAGGGCCACGGTAGAGGCAGAGACAGAGAACGGGAACGGGAAGGCGGCGGAGGGCAGGCCCTCCTCGTCCTCGCCCTCGTCGTCGCCGCCTTGCACTTCCCTGGCGATGCGGGAACAAGAGCAGGGAGAGCGATTCCTCATGGCCACCTCACTAGAGTGCTACCCACGCCACATGATCCACTTCGGGCTGCCCGCACACGCGCTGTGGAATGAGCGCAGCACTGCTGCGTGGTGCGACCCCGCGCGGCTCGGCGGGAGTAACCGTGGGGATGGCGCTACTCGTGGGGGGATGAACGCCCATGCAGCAACGTCCAACGAGAAGGATGACCCAGGAAGCAAGTCGCCTGCTGTGCTTGTTCTTGGTCTGGGTGGCAACGTGCTCGGTCGCTGCCTGGATTGCATCCTCTCCCCTGAAGTGCACCTCGACATCGTGGAGCTGGAGCCGGCGGTGCTGGAGGCCTGTCTGCTACACCACCAGATCCCCCCCCTTTCCACTTGTCTCTCGATGGACGAGGAAAGAAGTTGCAAGCGGCGCGGCACGAGAAGGCCAGCGGCGACTGTCCGTCAGGGAAGAGGAGGGAAGGAGGGGGAAGGGATGGGGACGGTGCCGCGTGACCGTCGCGTGTTGAGCTTCCCCCGCTCCGCGCCAGCCCAGAATGGCAAGGACAGAGGTCGGCTCACTTTCTACGTCCAAGACGCTGCCGAGTTTCTGGACCCCGCTACTCAGCTCTCCCCGAGCGCGGCAGCGAGCCCAACCGCCCTCTATGATGTCATTATGCTAGACTGCTACGACCCAGAGCGAGAGGCTATGATGTTCGGCGGTAGCCTTGTCGATCGCTGTCGCAGCCGTCTGCGCCGCCCCCATAGTAGCAGCAGTAGCGGCAGTGATGGCGAGGACGGTGGTGGCGGGTGCCTGCTCGTTAACGCCCACGTCCTCCCGCGGAGGGAGACGCTGGTTAGGGATTTCCTACGGCACGGCTTTGCCGCCGTCCAGGCACTGCGGGTGGCGGGATGTGACCAGTCCATCATCGCGTGCTTTGTCGCTGCCTCAACGAGGGACAGAGCAACAGAGGAGAAGGACGAGGAGGAGTGTGGTGGCAGCAGCAGCAGCGGCAGCCGATGCCACCGCTTCACCCGCGCGAACCTGCAGCGTATGTGCGAGGGGCTGAACGGCGCCGAGGGAGCGAGCGCGGCGTTCCAGCAGAGCGGACGACTGGTGGTGGCTGTGCGGGACGCGTGTGAAGGCAACACTGCTCGCTTCGCCTTTGACAGCGCATGGATGGGGTGCTGTCGACCTCTGTCTGTGGGTGGTGCAGCGTGTTCTCCGCATAAGCGGGCCAGGCATGAAGGAGCGCCGACACCACCGCCACCACCAGCAGCAGCAGGTGGTGGTGGTGGTGGGAACGACGGGTGGACGTTCTCGGAGCGGTGCTGCTGCGTGTGGGAGCACAAGAGCTAGCACGTGGGAGTGCGTGGGTGAGTGTGTGATGGACCTTTGTTCCCGTGCACAGAACTATCGATAGAGGCATTGCTTACCGATGCGTAAGCCATACAGTAGAGGGCCCAAACCACAAAAATACGTGTGCGAATGCTGATGCGGTCAGGACCTCGCGTGGCTCTCCGGTAGGTGGGGGTTGCAGCGATCTGGCATACTCCTCTTTCTTCTTTCTCTCTCTCACTCTCTCCTTCCAAAGAAGCCAGTGGGCAACAAGTCAGCGCCAATCAAGGGAGACGGTCCGCCAGCCGACTAGGCGCGAATGGACGTTTACCGCCAAGCGGCGGAGATCATTGGGATCGTGCGGGCAGGCAATGGCACTGCCAAGGCACTGTGCCTGCGCAAGGAAATGCAGAAGAAGCGACAGACGTACGCCGTGGTCTGCGAAACGTTGCGGCATTACGAGCTGCTCGAGGACGTCCTTGCCGTGGCCGAGTTCTTCAAGTACTACCCAAACACCAACCGCGAGTTTGCGCTCTGCATGACCTACGACGTTGTTCTCGGTAAGGGTGTGAGCACCAAGACGGACACCACCGCCCGCGCGGTGCAGGACTCGGCCTCCTACTTGCGCGAGGCCTATTGGCGCGTCCACAAGCACCACGTCATCCCGCCACGCACGGACGAGAAGTTCGAGGAAGAGGAGGAGGCCGGAGAGGCACAGCCCAGCGATCGGAAGAGCGGCAAGCACGGCACGGCGGCCGGCGAGGAGGGCGGCGCTCACCAACCCCCAGCCGTGCTGCGGATGCCACGCTACGCGCGCGTCAACACGCTGAAGATTGCAAAGGACACCCTCATCTCCCGCCTGCGAGGCGCGGCGAGGTTCCACCAGGACCAGGATGACGCTACCAACGGCAACGGCAACGTCAACCGCAAGCGCGGGAGGGACGAGGGCGGCCAGGGGGACGAGGGCGGCCGGAGGAAGAAGGGTCACACGCGGCCGAGGAAGATTCTGCCCGACTTCACGGAGGACCCTGTCGTGCCTTCCCTGCTGGTCTTCCCGCACGGCACCGACCTGCACGCGCACCCCGCCGTGCGCAGCGGCCAGCTCATCCTGCAGGACCGCGCCTCCTGTCTCCCCGCCTGCATCCTGCTCGACGCCGTCAGCGTCCGCGTGCCCTTCCAGCGCAAAGCACCCAAGCCGCTAGAGTACATCATCGACGCGTGCGCCGCGCCCGGCAACAAGACCACGCAGCTGGCTGCCCTTGGTGCCCCAGACGTGAAGTTGATGGCGATCGAGCGAGACGAGCGGCGGGCGGAGGTCCTGCAGCGCCGTGTGCAGACACTCGGCGCTGCCGACTACGTGAATGTGGTGAACATGGACTTCTTCCAGATGAGCTCAGACGACCGGGCGGCGACGGAGGGCATTCTGCTCGACCCCAGCTGCAGCGCCAGCGGCGTCGTGACCCGCGTCGACGTCGCCCTGATGCACCAGAAGAAAAAGATCAAGCAGCAGAGCCCATCAGCGCACACCGAGGACGGCGTCGACGATGCCAGTGGCGTGGATGTAGGCGCGATGAATCCCATGGAGCAGAGCAACGAGTTCGCAGGCAACGAGGAGCGTATCGAGAAGCTGGCCGCGCTGCAGCGCAAGCTCCTCGCCCACTCCCTACTTTCCTTCGACAACTGTCGCACCGTGGTGTACTCCACCTGCTCCGTCCACGAGGCGGAGAACGAGGATGTGGTGCGTACCGTTCTCAGCGACTCCCGTGTAAAGGAGCGGGGGTGGCAGCTGAGCCACATTATGCCTACGGAGTGGCAGACACGAGGGATCCGCCGATCCGGGGATGAGGCCATTGTCCGCCTGGACTACACCATCCGCTGCGACCCCGCCAGGGATGCCACAAACGGCTTCTACGTCGCGCGCTTTGACCGCGAGCTTCCCATGAAGGAAGAGGCGGCGTCCTAGAGGCCAAGCGGGCAGGAGGGGGAAGTCCCTCCTGCTGCCCCCCTAAACGCTTTCGTTTCCTTTAATCCACTCAACTCGTCGTGTAACCCATCACCTAAATCCTATGCCTAACGTGAAGAGAGAGGGAGAGATGGAACGACAAGACGAGAGGACCTGGCGAGGGTGGTCATCCCGAATGACAGGACGGGGGTGGAGGAAGCACCATACTAGCTGCTGCCTTGAAGGACGAATGCCTAACCTCCTCTGCATCTCACTTCTCCGTCGACTGGGGGAAAAGAGCTTACTATTCTGCTTTCCTTATAGTTGTTTCTCGTTTCTCGTTTCTCCCCCCCTTCTCACCGGACACGCTGTAGCCTGCTGTCTCCATACGCTCCTCTACACACACACACACACACACACGCATTATACCCCTCACCTCGTCCTCCGACAAGAAGAAGACAAAGATATGGTGCAGATGATGTCCTCTGCAAAGGGCGTGCTTGCCCTGCTCTACGAGAGCGACAACGCCATTCTCCTCTTTGCCCTGAAGCGGCTCCTGGACCTCATGGACACCTTCTGGTGCGAGATCGCGGACGACGTCTCGCTGATTGAGGAGCTGAACGAGTCGGAGAGCCTGCCGGAGGAGACGCGCAAGCTGGCCGCGCTGGTGGCATCGCACGTGTACTTCCACCTTGGCGCCTTCGACAACTCGGTCCACTTTGCGCTCGCTGCCGGCAACGCGTTCGACGGCACGAAGCGCTCACTCTTCACGGACACGATTCTCAGCCGCTGCATTGACCAGTACGTCGAGTTCCAAGAGAAGCACCAGAGCGCCGCCGACGCCGCCGTGCTGGGTGGCGGTGGCGGGGGCAACGAGGAAGGTGGGACAGCAGCAGCAGCCGCGGCCAACAAGGCGGAACTCGACCCTCGCCTCGAAGCGCTGTTCGTCTCGCTGACCAAGTCGTGGATCCTGCAGAACGAGGGCCCGGCTGAGGTGCGCGAGATTGTCGGCTTCACCATCCGCGCGCGCCGTCTGGACTTCCTGGAGCGGGTGCTGACCCAGTCGCTCACCAAGACGCACTCGGCGGACATCCTCAACTTCACCTTCCACGTCGCCAATGTACTGCTGCGGGATATCACGTTCCGTCGCAAGGTGCTGCGCCTGTTGGCGGAGCTGTACGCCACGAAGTCGCTCGCAACGGTGGACTACTTTGCCATGGCGCAGTGTCTGCTGTTTCTCGGCGATGTCAAAGGCACGGCGAGCCTCATAGAGGGACTGCTCAAGGGCGGGGATAGGATCATGGCCTACCAACTGGCCTTTGATCTGTTTGAGTACGGCAACCAGAGCTTTCTCACCGCGCTGGTGAAGGAGCTGTCGCCCAATGCCGGCGCTGTGATGGGCACCGTTGTGGCCGCTACCCCCGCGGAGGAAGGCGAAGATGCCACTGCTGCTGCTGCTGCCGCTGCCGCCGCTGCTCTGGAGAAGAAGCCCGAGGTCACCAGCGACGACGACTCTGTCAATGCGAAGCTACTGTCCATCCTCTCGGGCGAGGTGACCACTCAGCTCCACCTCAAGTTTCTCTACTCCCGCTGCGTTGCCGACATCCACATCTTGAACCAGATCAAGCGCAAAATCGACCCCCGCCTCAGTCTCACGCACATCGCCACGGTCATCGCGAACGCCTTCATGTACAGCGGCACCACCATCGACGCCTTCCTCCGCGGCAACCTGACGTGGATGGGGAAGGTAAACTACTGGGCCAGGTTCACCACCACGGCCTCGCTCGGTGTCGTCCACCGTGGGCACACGGAAGAGGCCATGCAGCTGCTGGAGCCCTACCTGCCCAAGGACAACAACATCCCCCCGCTCCCCTACCAGGAGGGCGGCGCGCTCTACGCGCTCGGCCTCATCCACGCCCCGCTCGGCACCTCCAGCGATCGCAAGGTCATTGACTACCTCGCTGACAAGGTCCGCAGGTACTCTGGCAACGTGCAGCTCACGCACGGCGCCTCCCTGGGCCTCGGCCTCGCCGCCATGGGCCTCCAGGACGAGGAGCTGTACGACGCGCTCCTCACCTGTGCCGCTGGCAGCGACGCGGTCGACGGCGAGGGTGCCACGGTCGCGATGGGCATGCTGATGGTCGGCAGCGGCAACCCCGTCGCGATCGAGAACCTCAAGAACATGGCTTGTGAGGAGACGCAGAAGGAGAAGATCATTCGCGGCTCCATGATGGCGGTTGCCCTTATCAACCTTGGCAGGGAGAACGAGGCGCTGTCCCTCGCCTGCGAGCTCCTGGAGAGCAGCGAGCCGTGGGTGCGGCTGGGTGGCTGCTTCGTCCTGGGCCTCGCCTACGCCGGCTCGGAGAACGGCATCGCCATTGAGAAGCTGTTGCAGGTCACGGTGCGCGACACGAGCGACGACGTGCGCCGCAATGCGGCCATGATGATCGGCCTCCTGTGCTTCACGAACCCCCGCCAGTGCCTCGACCTCACCCGCTTCCTCGTGGACAGCTACAACCACCACATCCGCTACGGCGTCGCCATGGCCCTGGGCATCTGCGCCGCCGGCACCGGCCGCACCGATGTCATTGACGTGCTGTGGGAAATGAAGGACGACCTGCAGGAGCTGGTGCGCCAGGGCGTCTACATCGCGCTTGCCCTCGTCATGGTGCAGCTCACGGAGGCGGAGAACCCCAAGGTGAAGGACTTCCGCCAGCTGCTTGACGAGAAGATCGGCGACCGGCGCGAGGCGCGGGCCAGCAAGTTTGGGTGCATCATCGCCCACGGCCTGCTCAACGCGGGCGGCCGCAACTGCACCTTTGCGCTGCACCGCGAGCGCCACCGCCTCGACAAGGCCGTCGTCGGCATGTTTCTGTTCTCCCAGCACTGGTACTGGTACCCGTACATCTTCATGATCTCCCTCTCCATGAGCCCCACCTGCTTCATCGGCCTCAACGACCAACTCGAGATGCCCGAGTACGTCTTCAAGTCCAACGCGAAGCCAAGCACGTTCGCCGTGCCCAAGTCGGTGCTGCAGGCGAAGCGGGAGGTGAAATCCGCCGGCGTGCAGGCCGTCGTCCTCTCCACCACGCGAAAGGAGGAGGAGCTGCAGCGCAAGCGTGGCAAGCACGGCGGTGCCGGAGCGACAGGCGGCGCGGCAGGCGGCGGGGACGCCGCAGCCGATAAGGAGGGCGGGGCTGGCGGTGCCGCGGACAAGGACGAGGAGCCAGAGCCGGAGTTTGAACTCCTGCACAACCCGGCGCGGGTGACGGCGCAGCAGTTCGCGGTGGTGACGCACACCGAGGACACTCGCTACGTGCCAGTGAAGGCGAATGCCGTGGGTGTCTGCCTGCTGCGCGACACGAAGCCTGAGATGGGGGAGCAGGTGCTTGTCAAGGCGGTGGATCTACATGCCGACAATGACGCCCCGCCACCGGCTCCGTTTGCCTACCCGTAGCCATGTATGAAGCCCCCCCCCTTCCTATTTCCATCTTATTGTTATGACTCCTGTTGTTATGGTTGTTGTTGTTGTTGTTATTATTGTGGATGCGCTCTCTGTCGTTTCCCCCCCTTCCTATTTCCTCTCTCTCCTTCCCTTTTCGTCCTTCATGCCCCCCCCCCTTTTCTCAGCGCCTTGTGTCAGTGTCGGCGGCGGCGGTTCTGTTCTTGTTACTATTTGGCCCTGTTGGTATCGTGGTGGATGGGCTGGGGGAGGGCTCCACCTCTCTCTGTCTGTGTCTGTGTTTGTGCCGAAAAAAGAGACCTAACGAGAAGAGGACGAGTGTGCTACGGTGGGGGGCAGGAAGAAGGGACAGGGCTGTTTTACTTCTCTGTGGGCCTGCCTTTGCTTTCCCGTCCTGTGCGGCGCTTGCCGTGCTGCGATACGGACGCGGTGTGTGTGACGGGCGAGTGCTACATGCGCGGAAGCGGATCAAGCAAGAAGTGGGAGAGGAGGAGGGGGACTCGAGTGTGTGTTCGCACACGCACCCCATAGAACCCTCATCGTCCCCCCTTCCCTATCCCTATCCCTATCCCTCTCCCCCACTACAAGCTGAGAAGCATCCCCTCACCATTACCGCTTACTTCTCATTCATCTCGTTCGAATCGCACTACAGGTGTCGTCGCAGGGTTGCCCCTTCCCCATCCCTTCCTTCTGGCCATGTCCTTCCGCTTCAACTGGAGCCGGCTGGACGAGACCGCCGCAGAGGCGATACGGTTTCTACTCAACAAGAAGCTGCAGGACCTTGTCAACGCCAAGTTTAGCGGCAACGACGACATGGACTCGCCCGCGAGCAACACCGCCGCCGCTGCTGCTGGTGCTACTGCGTCGGCTACTAGCACTGGCGCCGGTGGTCTAGGTGGAGGCGGCAACAACACCGAGAATGTAAGCGTGTTGGGCGGGCGGGAGACCGGCAGCAGCAGCGGCCCTGGCAGCTGTCTGGGTGGCCCCGGCAGCAGCACTCCCGCGACGGGAAAGCCGCCGACATCCTTTGGCAGTGTGGGAGCTGGCGGTGCGATGCCTGGGGGTGGCGGCGCAAACACTGGCAGCAGCACCGTAAACCACAATGTTGGGGCAGGTGGCGCGGCAAACGTGCCGGGGCCGCCTGGCAGCGCAGGGTCGCTGCCGTTAGCCGCTGGTGGCGGCCCCAGCCCAGGCAGCAGCCCCGCGGCCATGGGCAGCGGGCTATCCATGGGGCCCACCAATGCCACCACCGCTTCCACAGTGGGAGGGGGCTCAACGGCTGGCGCAGTAGGGGCGGCACCGGCAGCGGCCAGCAGCGCCACCCCTGGCAGCTCTAGCGCACCACCAGCAGCTACCAAGAGGAACAAGGTCATACTCGAGCACCTGACGGTGACCTCGCTGGAGTGGGGCACGGCGCCGCCGTTCATGGAACTGGTGAACTTCTCGGATGCCCTGAGCTTTGTGGAGCCGCAGGCGGAGTCGGCAAGGAACTCGTTGGGCTTGCAGGACCCTTCCCAGCTGTCGAGCACCACGAGTCCGCACTACCACCACCAGCACCATCCGCACTCGCCCCACTCCTCCCACTACCACAGCACCAGCAGCCTTAGAGGCGGGGCGTCTGGCGCAACCGGCGGCGGTGGCCCCACATCGTTGTACAGCCGCCACTCCCCTCAGGCCTTCACACCCACCGCGTCGTACATGAACGCCGCGGCCGGCAGCAACGGCGGTGTGGGGAGCAATGCCAACGGCGTCGATGCTACGAGTGACGCCTCCACCGGCAGAGGCAATCGCAGCAGCCACAACAACGCCAACACCAGCGCCAGTAGCATCTTTCCCAGCGGCGGCGGCAGTGGCGGGCCGCCGGCGCGGCAAGCAGGTTGCTTGACACTGGCATCGCCTCCCTACGGTGGCCCGCTTCATTCGCATCAGCACAGCCCAGCGTCCTGCCAGGGCTACGGCGGTGGAGAGGAGTGGGAGCGGTCGGCACCTGCAGCCCCCGTGAGCGCCGACGTTGTCGACACGCTTACTCCCTATCTCGGACCCGGCGGGCTCTTTGTGCGCTTCCACCTCACCTATGGCGGCTCCCTTCGCGTCTCCCTCGCCTCCGCCGTCCGCTACAACTTGGCTATCCTGGATCCCAGCATCACCCTACCTCTGCGTATGCCGCTCGCCCTCTCCCTGAGCGACATGGACCTGGACTGCTACGTGTGCTGCAACCTGCACCGCAACACGTGCCGGATATGGCTCGAGCCGGGCAAGCTGTCTGCCTCGCCCATCAACCGCGTCAGCGCCACGGGTGTCTTTGGGGAGAGGCCAGGCAGCATGTACGACGGCGGCATCGGGGAGCCTGGCGGCGGCAGCAGCAACAACAGCAACAACGGTGGGAGTGGCAACAACGCTGTTGGGGGGAACGTGGGCGGTGGCTCCGCAGGCGGCAACCCGGCCTCCGTCGCCAACGCCGTCGACGCCGATTTGGACTGCGACTCCTCGCTGGAATACTTCTCTCGGTACGGGAGCAGCTTCTCCGAGGACGGCGACAACGACTACGTCCTCGTCGACGACCGGCAGGTGGAGCAGTTTGTGCTGCGCGAGCTCAAGGCACTCCTCAAGAACAAGATTATGGCACCGCACTACGTGAGCGTCCCAGTCGTTCTTGGACAGTAAGCGGGCGAGGAGGAGCGAGACCGCAGTAGCAAACTTGCGAATCATCCCGCGCAGACGCCACCGCCACCACAACAGCAGTGAAAAGGCAAAGTAAGTTTCACGTTGCCATCTCTCTCTGTTTCTCCCTCCCTCCCCCCTCCCCCAGAGCTTCTGTCCCAAATAGAACACCATGATAGCGAGACCAGTCTGCGCAGGGAAGCAGGGAGAGGGAAGGTACATTTTTGGGGAAGCTGGTCGCTCCTCAGCTCTGTCAAACCATCCCCCTGTCCTACTAACCTCACCTCTCTCCTTCCTCCTCTGTGCCTCTAGCGGCTACTACATTACAGCCATTGGTAGCCCATACCCCCCCCTTCTGTGTAAATAGAGTCCCTTTCCCTCAACTTTCGTTGTATATATATTTTTTTTCTCTTTCCCTCCCTCACTCCTCCTCCGCACGTGCAGACTATCTTCTCACCCTTTCATCCTTCTTTCTTTGACGTTGCAACGGGGGAGAGGAACGTGTGTTGGGGCGTCACTTCGACAGGACCATGTCTACTACCACCGCAGTGGTGGTGTCGGCAGCGTCCTCCTCGAACACTGCGGCTGCCGCGCCACCCTTGCGGGACGGTGGCCTCGCCCCTGCTACCTCCACGTCCTTGGTGACAGAGCAAAAGGGCTTGCTGCTTAGCTCCTCACGGGGCCAGGTGGTGCGCACCATGGCGGCGCCGGTGAAGGAAAACGCAGCAGGTATCGGCGACGCCCCGCGGCCGGCGAGTTGTTCCTCGTGGTCCTCACCACCACAACGTCGGCTGCCACAGGTCCTCACCACAGCGGCGCGGTCTGACGCGCTGGCCATGACCGTGCAGCCGCGCGAGAAGAGCGAGAACTCCGCTGCGGCGCTGCGGGCGGCGGCCAGACGCCTCGGCGCCGGCCTCGTGCAGCGGCCCGCACTCACTGCTGCGGAGGAGGCCGCCGAGCTGTCAGCAGCCTCCACGACACTGCTGCTTGCCAACGGGAGTGCTGCGTCACGCCGCGGGAGCTTCGTTACGGTGGACATCAGTCTGAACGCCACGCGGCGTTGGCGCCACACCGTCATGGGCGCTGGCGGTGGTGGCGGAGCAGCGGGAAAGCGTCGGACCTCGGTGGCAGGACCGAGCGGAGAGCGGAGAGGCCAGCGAACAGTGACCGTGCTACCAAACCGCGGAACACCACCACCACCACCGTCGCCGGAGGATGTGTTCCGCCATGCCGAGCACGCCAAGAGCCCTGGCCTACTTCCTCCAACACCCACCACAACGGCTGCGGCGGACGTGACCTGGACGGGCCAGCACTCCCGCACCGCCTCGTTGGCATCCTCCCTCGCTGCGGACGACGCCAGCCGCCCCACGACCGAGCCGATCCCGCTGATAGAGCGCGAGTACACGGAGGCCGAGATGGAGGAGCAGCCCGCGCTGCGGCAGCTGGCCAATGTGTGGCGCAAGTTGCAGCTGGCGAACGCGATTGTGCAGGAAGCAGACAACCAGACGTCTCAGCAGCGCGCCCGCAGCGAGGAGGAGCGGCAGGCGCAGCTGCTCAACAGGGAGCGTGCGAAGCTCATCCTTTTGGTGGGCCGTGCGTACAACCTGGAGCGCTCCCTAGAGGAGATGTTGGAGGTGCAAGTGGCACAGGAGAATGACAAGAAACGGCAGCAGCGGCGAAGGAAGGGTGAGCAAGCACTGTCGCCCGATGCCGTTGAGAGCACAGAGAGTGATCCGGACCGTCGCCAGGCGTGTTTGTCGAGGGCGGCAGAGCAGGTGCAAAAGCTCAAGCAGCTCCATGCAACTCTTTTCTCCAATCACACCATACCCGAAGATGAACTCTCCTTGCGATCGTTGAATCGGCTTGTCAGCGGCATTGATCACCTCGTCCAGGAGGCTCGCGCGCAGGTGTCGCCGTCGCAGGTGACCGCAGCACGGCAGGAGCAGAGCGAGGCACGCGCCGCGCTGTCCAACTACAAGGACGTCATGTGGCTTATCGAGAGCACGGACTTGGCGCTTGTGTCCGACCTCGGCGCGTCGCCCATCACACACGAGCAGCAGCAGCAGCAAGAAGGACCACCACTCTTTGTGGTGCAGAATGGCGGAGGCCGGGCTCTCGGTGGCCCCCCCACGGAGAGGCAGGCCAGTGCCAACAGCACCATCCATCCACGCACAACCACTGCCACCACCGCCTGCTCGGCGTCCGCCCATTCCACCACTTCCTCCACACTCCCACCCCCACCCCCACATCACGGCCTTCCCATTGCCAACAAGGGGAGGGGAACGGGTGATGGCGACATCAGCTGGTCCCACCCATCCCTCGACGAGCCCAGCGTCGTGCCCTTCTCCTTGCTGGGCGACAGCGGGTGGGATCTCAGAGCTCACGAGGACCCGAGCCGCGTCTTGGCTGCCGTGGCGCAGGTTACGCGAGCCACGGACGGCATGGCCATGCTGGACTTCATGCTCGCGGCCATCCCCGACGTGAAGGAGGAGGCCGCCCTGCACGCCGGACGACCGACCACGGCACCAACGCAGGCGATTCCTGGTGCTCACCGCGCGGAGCACCAGGAGCAAGCTTCGCCAACACAGCGAGGTGGGCGGCTGCTCGGCAACAGAGACGACACGGCAGAGAGGACGGGTGGTGATGATGGCCGCGCGGGCGACTTCGCACAACCCGCCGCTTTGCCAGCGCCGTCGGCCTCCTCTGCGGCGCGCCATTCCTCGCACGCGCTGACGATCGGCAGTGCCGACCAGGAAGGCGGCCGCGGATCCTGGGAGGGTGGGCTGGTGTCCCTGGTCGAGTCCGACGGGGGGAGAGAGGACTCCTTCGCCAGCGGAAGCGGCGTGAGCGGGCAGGATGTGCCCTTCTCCTTCCCCGTAGCTGCCGACGACGCCAGCCGTCTTCCTTCACCGAATCGCCCCGACCGTGTGAGGCAGAGGAGTAACGCAAAGTACTACCCCATCCGCTCTGACCTGCTCGCTGACCTCAAGAAGCTCTACCCGCAGTTCAACTATGACCAGTTCATCGAGGCACGCAGGGCGGGGCGGCTGCGGAGCCTCACCCCAAAACCGGACGAGGAGTACATAGCGGAGATGCAGAACGCCATCCTTCGCCACCGCGCAGAGAGCGCGTCACGCCGGGCGGCCCGCTCCTCACTCGACGACGACCTGCTGATGGAGTCGCTGCTCGGGAACATTGGCAAGCGCACATCACAGGCAGGGGGTAGCCGTGCCACGTCCGCCGCCTCGCGGTCCGCGGCCTCGCGGTCTGCGGCCTCGCCGACCGCCGACGGCAGCAAAGCCACCACCACAGTCGCCACAGCACCCACCGACGGATTGTTGCCTAGGAGCGCAGCGGCCCCGTCCAGGGGCACCAGCGCACCGCCGGCCCCACGCCACCCCTCGTCCGCATGCTCTGCAAAGGCGGAGGACGCGCCACCGCCCATGGCCGCCACCACACCAAGCGAGGACTCCTCCAGCGAGACGGTCCTCTACGACAAGAAGCTGCCGCCCTGCGGCCTCCGCTGCACCGTTGTGGGCAAGTGCGACCCGGCCAGCAAGGCCGCCGCAAGCCGCGCCGACGCCAGCGCACCTGCCAAAGGGAGTAGAAAGGGCGGCGGTCCCGGCGGTGCCGCGTTCGATCGCTACTTCGTCTCCGTGAAGAATGAACACACGTACTCCGCCGCCGTCGCCACGCTGGTCTTCGTCCAGAGCAAACTACCTGGCTTGACCCTCGCTGTGGAGCCCGGCGTCGAGGCGGTGGGGCCGACGGAGCTGAGAATGATGCTGCAGCCAGGGCAGCTCCAGCGCTTTGCGGTGCTGCTACCCGCGGCCAACGCTCGGCAGCAGCAGCGGCGCATGGGCGGCATCATCTTCAAGGACTCCCTCCGCTTCACCGGCGAGCTCAGCAACGGCTTCGACGCGTTCCCCGCGTTGAGGCCCGGCAGCGGAGGGGCCAGTGACGATCCGGACAACATCGATGCCTTCTCCATGGACTCTGACGATGCCACCCACTTTGTCTCGATCCCGCCTGTTCCCCCGCTCCCCACCACCGCCACCACCACCACCACCGCGGCGGACACAAAGAAAGACGGCAAAGGGAAGCTGACCCCCACTGTCGCAGGTAGGGCTGCCGAGGGCAAACCCGGCGCCACGAAGAGGCCCGCCACAAAACTCCCTCCCGTTACACCGCCTGTGGAGCGGGTCGCATCGCCCAGCGTAGAAGCGGGGAGGCCAGAGCAGGCGAGGCGAAGCGCCTCCCCCCCTCTGACTTATGTCTTCCCCCCGCCCACCCCCCCTGGGGACGGCGAGATGGATCCAGAGAAGGAGGCGGTGGAGAACAACCTCGTCGCGCTCACCGTGATTCAAGTCGCCGCAAACGCAGCAACGGCGGGCGCCGAGGAGGAGAAGAAGGATGCAGAGGACCCTATGGCGGCGCTGCTTTCTGGACTGGATGTCGACACACTGCCAGACGCTGCGAACCAACTCCTCGAGCACGTGGCCCAGGCAGAGGGACTTGACCTGAGGGATCAGGACAGCCAGCAGCAGAAGGGCCCTGTCGCCGCCCGCCCACCACCACCACCGGAGAATGACATGGACGGCGAGGATGATCACTCGCTGCCGCGTGACATCGCTGGTGACAGCAGCAACTTTGACCCAGCGAACGCCTCCTTCGCCACCGCCGCGCCGGCCAGGGAGGGCCGCCATCCCTCCGCCTCCTCCTCCGCTCCACACGTTTCTCGAAAGAGAGTGAGCAGCAGCAACGCCGCACCCATCACCAACCCCGTCGATCCATCCGCGTTCGCCGCTTCGCTCTCTGGCCGTCGCCGAAGCAGCCGCAGCAGCGTCCTCGGTGGTGCCTACCACGGCACGGATGGAGTGCTGCTCCCCGCGACAGGGCTTTGCTCGCCGCCCACACTCGTCATTGCCTCCGCCACGTCACGCCCGTTGTCAGCCTCTGAGGTCGCCAGCTTCTCTTCCCCTGGCGGCATCCAGTATGACACGGAGGCGTTGCGCGCGGCAGCGGAGGTGGAGGCGGATCAGCCAGCGCCAGAGGACCCCGGCAGAGACGGGCGGGTGCCGAGCGCGGAGGAGGGGAGGCCGCCCCGACCGGCGACTTCGTTGGCGAAGAAGAAGAAAGGCAGAAAGAAGGGCAAGGGAGGCGGCGCCGCCAGCCTACACCAACAGGCGCTTGCGGAGGCTCGTCAGGGGGAAGTGAGAGAGGTGGAAGAAGAGGTACCACCAGCCGCGTTGACCAGCCCGTCGCAGCGGCCACACCCCCTGATGGCAGGTGAGGAAGTGGACGAGGCACCGTTCGCGGCGATTCTCGCAGACCCACCTCCTGGGTGCTACACCTCCATCACGCCCGGCACCGCTCGCATGAACGTGCTTATGCCCGCGGACGCGGTTGCGGATGAGGTGGTGCATGCGCTCCTCACGGTGGGTCAGGGAGGGCGGTCTTCCTCGGATGGCCCCAACCCCCAGCATCCGCTGCCCACGGGGCAGGAGGCCACGCTCAGGGCGGAGGAGGCGACAGTGCCGGTGAGGGAGCAGCAAACACCGGCGCAAAAGACGGCTATGCTGGTGTCTGATGTCATGAGGTCGATTGTGGGTAAGGAGGCAAGGTCTGCGCTGCAACGTGGCAAGGTTTCCGGGCCTTTGGCCGGCGCAGGCGGCGCCGCCACTGCCAAGACGGAACTGGCGATTCTGGAGCAGGAGGCCAGAGCGCTGTACTTGGAGGACCCTCTGCGGTACGACGCCGTCATGGACGATCTCGTCAAGCTTGCCACCACGCAGCTCACTGGGACCGACAGCAGCACGGAGTCGCTCGCTGCCCTTGTGCAAACGAAGGAGCTTGCCGCGATCATGAAGGCGGTCGACGCAAGGTCAGCGACACCAGCGGCAAGCGTGGGGGAGGGCGAGGCACACAACAGCAGCGGCGTGGGTGTGTGTGTGGCGAGCCACTCCGCGCTTTCCAGCGTCATCCATCGTCCTTCGTGCTCTCCTCAGATCCCCACTTCCTTGCTTGCGCCGAGCAACGGCGACACAGGTGATGGCTTGTGGTTGGCCACAGGGAGCAGCTCCGCTGACGCCAACAACAACGCTCAGGCGGAGGGGGATCGGAGGAAGCAGGGGTCGAGCGAGGTGGCGGGGGCCAACAGTCGCGGCGGTGCCACCAAAGTGCTCTTCACGGTGGGGGAGGAGGAAGCGGAAGAGATGGAGCCCCGAGCCCACCCCTCGCCACCTCAAGGCAACAGGCGCGTGGAGGAGCAGCTGACGTTGATTCGCGGCGACGGTGATTTTGCCAACACCAACGACGGCGCTGCCGAGGTGCAGCGCATTCTGCTCGACCAGCTGAATGCCAAGGTCTTCATGAAGCTCATTGTGGAGCAGATGAAGATACTGTGGGCCCGGAAAGCGGTCGAGGGACGCGAGAAGGCTCGCGACGCGCTCGACCGCACGCTGGCGCGGATGCTGGATCTCTCCTGGCACGTTGAGCGGCGCCGCGTGGTTCACGTGGCGAAGCTCATCCACATCCTCGACCGCCGCACCGGCCGCGTGCACGGTTGGCTGCCCTTCTACAAGGACGACAACGTCCTCGTGGACGCTGCCGCGTTCGGCGCAGGCAACCACCGGAGCGGCCGGCTAGCCGGGCAGACTGTTCAGGAGGATCGCTGGGGCCAGAGGAGCTCCAGCTACCGCAACACCAGCGGCCTGCGCACAGTACCCACCGCTACTTCCTCCCTACTCACGCAGCAGCAGCAGCGCGACGGCGGAGGCGACGACGGGCTGCTTGGGTGCCCTCGCTACCTGCATTACCAAGAGCCGGCCCTCGCCCAAGCGCGCGGCGATATCTTTCTCTCGTCCCTGCAGCTCCGACGCTTGCTTCACGCCATGTGCCTGGCGAAGCGGCGCCGGCTGATGCCGCTGCTGCTGGTGCGACCACCCACGGAGCCCGACCGCAGCAACGGCACGCGGCACGCGCTGTTTGGCTATCGCCGGCATGTCGTCCTCCTGTCCGCCCTCCGGCACGACGACAGTAGTGGGAAGGCCGCACGCAATGGCGTTCGAGGAGATGAGCCCTTTGCCGACGGGGTGGAGATGCGGCGGAGACTGCGGAAAACGCTAATGCCGCTCACCAAATCCATGCCGACGGCAACGGTGAGCTACCTGCATCTCACGCCTCGCGAGCGAGCGGACGGCGGAGGAGCGGCGAAACAGCAATCGGGTTATGAGCGACAGAAGCACGCTCTCCCCTCCATCACACAGCTACTGCGGAGCAGAAGAAAGCCTCACGGGCAACCGGACCCTGCGTGAGGAGGCGGTGAACCTTCCCCCCCCTCCCCCCCATCCAGCGGTTATTCTTTCACTTTTCCTTCCTCTTGTTCATGTTTGAATCATCATCATGTACACAGTTTCACTGGAACTCATGCGTTACTTCTCTCTCTCGCACTCATCTACTATTTCTTCCTGTTCCAATCGGTTGGAGGATGTACAGTTCACGATTGATCCTCCGTTATCTATCTCTTGTTCCTCCCTACACAATGATGCAGTCAGAGAGGGAGAGAGGAAGAGTCGCACGTTGGGATGAATCGTACGTGTGCTGGGGCGAAGTGGGATCAACAAACAGTAGGGCAAGGACATGGCACAGCTACTGATTCCTTCTCTGTCTTCCCCCCTCTCCCCTCCCCCCCCCCCAATGCTTTACGCTGCGGTAGGAAGTAGCAAGGAAGTTAGCCATTCCGCCCTCTCCCCCCCCCCCTGCGACGCTGTTCTGGCCGACCCCCCACGCGCACCAGCAGAGTTGCTGACCTCAGCCAAAAGAGCGAACCTCGGGATACCCCCTTGTGGCCAGCGTACACGTAGAGCAGCTGCGAAGATGAAGCCGGCGTCTTCCACGGGGAAGCACCCCGTCAGCAGCCAACCCGGTACCCAGCCCTCGCAGCCTTCGCCAGCACCAGGACGGTCCGCATCTCAATCCCTCGCCTCCCTGCCATCTCCGTCGGCGCCGCACGCCGCCTCCACCCCCAAAACGGTGGTGGTTCCTGCCGTGCCGACCAACAGCTGGTACGCCCAGCCCTTTACCGAGCCGACACTGCAGCCCATGTCTGAGTACCACGCGAACCACAAGGGCCGCGTTGTCTTCGCCACCCGCGCAATCCCGGTGCGCCAGGCCGAGCTCGACGTGCTGCCCAACCGCAGCCCGCAGACGGCGCAGTTCTTCGACCTGGGCAAGGACCTTCTCTACGGCATGGCGTACCTGCACAACACCGCCCTGTACACGGAGCACCGCTGGCGCGGACGCGTGAGCCACCTCCAGGCCGTGAAGGACGGCAGCGCCGAGACCCCCGAGACTATCCGCAAGGCGCGGGAGGCGCAAAGGGAGGCCGCCGAACGCGAGAAGGATAAGTCAGGCAAGTCGGGCAAATCGAGCAAGAAGGATTCAGCGACCTCGTCACAGTCCCCCGTCCTTGCCCCTGTCCCCACCGCCAACACCAACGCGCGCACGACAACGGGCATTATGGACATGTCGCGAGCCGAGCCGACCATGTACCAGCGTCCCTTCTTTGATATGGTCGTTGGCCTCAAGGTCTTTGTCAATGACGAGCTTGTGGCGGATCACTACCCGGGCGTGAAGTCGCTGCCACAGTGCACGACCACTATTGACACGACGGACGCGGTGAACAGTTGGAACTGTGTGCCGTTTGTGCTCATGGGGTATCAGAACCACGCCACCCTCGACACCATCGACCTCTACCGCACCCTCTCCCTCAGCTTTGTGGAGCACCTGCTGCACATGAAGTTTCCCCAGGTCGGCAATGTCGGGGATAAGGAGAAGCTCGACGAGGCGCGCGACGCGACGAAGAAGGGCGGGAGAGAAAAGCTCAAGGGGCCGCTGCCGGCGGTGGCGCCGGGGACTCGCGTCATGGAGATGCGTCTTCGCGTGGAGGTGGTCTACGGCTGCCGGGCCGAGGCCTTCTTCTGCACCGACTTCATCGCCCGCGGCCAGTGCACGCTGTTTATGGCGGAGACGGCCAAGCCCGCGTTGAAGAGCTACGAGGAAAGGCTCCGCGCGCTGGTGATGGCGCGCCGCTCCTCCGAGCAGATCATCCGTGCCCCACGAGAGAAGCACGGCCCAGCGACGTCGCCATCCCGGTCCTCGGGCTGTGGCAGTGTCGGCGGCGCGGTGGCACCAGTGCGCACCTGCCAGCTGTGCGGGAACTTGCTCCTGTTCCAGTGCACCGTGTGCGGCGCCGACTTTTGTGGCTCCCTGATGTGCTCCCGCCGCGAGCTGCCGGGCTACCCCTGCGGCTGCTCCGCGCACAAGGCCATGCTGACCTAGATCCCCCTCTCCCCACACACTGCAGTTTGTCCTGTTCTCTACCCTAGACCCCCCCCCCTTCCCCGGTTCCGCGCTCTTTCCCCAATTTTCGCTTCCTCCTTCTCCTCTCTCCGTCCCTCTTTCGCTCGCTTGTCGATGGCATGGCGTGAGTCGGGTCACACGCGACGGATCCGAAGGAGCGGAAAGGAGAGAGAGAGAGAGATGGGAGAGGGGGGGGGAGAGAGTGAGAGGCCCACATGCCTTCAAGAATGCACAAAAAGTCACACAAACGCAGGCACTCGATGGGTGACGTGGTTGCCCAAGGCCACGTACATCATGGCCCCTTCCCCAGTTGCTCCCATCCGTACAGTGTGTTCTCCTCATCCCTTTCTCTCCCTCTCCGTCCGTAGTCGTCTGGTATACAAAGCTGCAGGCTGCAGGCCACAGCGCTTTCCCTTAGTTGTTGTTTGCTTCTTTGTCCTTCCCTCCCCTCCCCCCCCACCACCACTCTCTATATCCCTCTATTTGTCACCGCCGACGTGCAGTTTATACACACCCTACATTTCGGGCCATCACATGATTTGGGACAAACTTGTCAACTCAAAGTGCACCCCTGCCTTATCGCTTTTTCCCTCCCCCCCCCTTCTCGAGCATTACTCCCCTTTTTCATTCCTTGGTCACCTCAACACCTTCCCTCTCACTGCCGATTGAGCGGACTGCCAACTTACTTTGCTGAACTATATATATATATCGCCCCGCAGCGTACTCGCGTGCCAAAGACGAATCGACAGAGAGGAGAACCACCAGCACCACCACCACAGCAGGAGCCAATGCAATCTGCAAAGGAATGCTGTAGCAATCTCGACGTCAAGAGTGCTGGCAAGCAAGCCCTCCGCCTTGCGCGCCGCTTCATGCCCGTGCTCTCCTGGGCTCCAACGCTCACCTCACGAGGAGTGATAGCCGACTGCACCGGCGGCTTCATTGCTGGCGTTATGCTTGTGCCCACCTGCCTGTCGTGGGCCAGCCTGGCCGGCCTGAACCTCTCGTGCGGCCTCAGCGCCGCGTTAATGGCGTCGCTATCCTACGGCACTTTCGGCTCCTGCGCCGTTCTCTCCATCGGTCCCGTGGCGGAGATCACCACCTTGCTCATCTCCATCTCCGGCATCGACGGCGCGAAGCGCGAGCAGACGTTCCAGTCCATAGGCGTGCAGGTGGGTATTCTGAGCGTTCTGCTCAGCTTCATGGACGGCGGTAAGGTGATCAAGACCATCTTTGCGAAGCCCGTGGGGGACGGCTACACCTGCGCCGCCGCGCTGCTCGCCATCTGCGTCCAGCTGAAGACCATGTTCAACGTCACGGCACCGGCTGCCACCCTGATCCAGGACGTCCTGTACCGGACCATCAAGGCCCTCATCCAGCAGTTCTCCCTGAACTGCATCTACAGCTTCATCCTCTTCATGGTGTACTGTCTGTACTTGATATACATCAAGAAGACTAAGCTGCCTCTCTGGGTTCCGCACCAGCTGATCGTCGTCGTCGTCTCGACGCTGGTGACGTACTACTTTGGGCTGTACAAGGAGAGCAGCCTCAACCTGAGCATCGTTGGGGATATCCCGGTGGGGCTGAAGGAGCCTGACTTCCCCCCGTGGGAGAACATGATTGGCCTTGGCCCCTACACCCTCACCATCACCATGATCAGTTTCGTGCAGATGTACGTCATTGCGCAGCGCGTGATGCCGGACATCAACCCAAACGGGGAGCTGTTTGCCAGCGGCGTGACCAACTTCCTGTGCAACGTCTTTGGCGGCATGCCGGTCACAAACTCCTTTAGCATCTCCTCCGTCCTGCTGGAGCAGCGCGTGAACACGCCGCTGACGGCGTACGCGGCGGCGACGGTGCTGCTCATCACGATTGTGTTCCTCACCCGTCTCGGCGTGTTTTATTACCTGCCCAAGCAAGCCCTCGGCGCCATCGTGGTCGCGAGCGTGTGGCGCTTGGTGGACTTCTCAGGGCCTATGCAGTTGTGGCAGTACAGCAAGAAGGATGCCGCGGTGTGGGTTGTGACGTTCGTTCTCACCATCTTTGGCGGGATCACCGTCGGGGTGCTGGGTGGCATCGCGCTCTCACTCATTCTGGTCGTCTTGCGCGTGGCGCGGCCGCGGGCGGTGGCGGTCGGCTTCAACATGTCCACCTTCCACTACGGCGACATCAGCAAGGATCCGGAGCTGCTCGTGTACCCCAACATTCTGCTCTGGCGCTTCGACGCGCCGCTGTACTTTGTGAACGTGGGGTACTTCCAGGAGAAGCTTATGAAGGCGATCCGGGACGAGGTGCGGCCCATCGACGTTGTGCTGGTGACTTGTGGCAAGATCGTCGACATTGACGCGGCTGCGCTAGCGGCGTTGCCGACCGCGCTGGAGTCCATCTCAAAGCTCGACAAGGATCGGCAGCGGAAGATCATCTTGTGTGACATCCACGGACGGCTGGAGCAGGTACTGCTGGCGTCCGAGGCGCTCCCGATGTACGTCCCCGACGAGTTCGACCGACTGACCGTGGAGCAAATCGAGAAGACTGGCAAGTTCCCCGTTGTCTTCAAGAAGCTCGAGGACGCCATCGCGTTCGCACAGCGCTGTGTATCGGAGCGCTACGGCAACGTGGACACCGCACCGTACCCCAACGTGTCGTTCCTGACCGATCTCGTTGTGGAGGCAGCCCGGCTGCAGGACGCCGACGGTGGCTCCGCGCTCCAGGCGATTGCCGTGCACGATGACGCGGGCAGCGGCGTCCTGAACGAAGAAGATGGCAGTGGCGATAGCTCCAAAAACAGAGGCGGCACCAACTGCCTCATCGGTGGCGATGGCGGCGGCAACAGCAAAGATGGGAACAGTTTCTCGCCTATGCCGCCGCTCCTCCCGTCCATCACAGGCGGCGGCAACTCCGGCAATCGCAGCAACATGAACATCAATCTGCTTATCGCCCTAGAGAAGCTCAAGAAGCTCTCCTCCTTTTCCCCTGACCGGGAACTCATTGGTGTCGTTGGCGTGATTCGCCACACGGAGTTGACGCCTCGGCAGAAGGAGAAGATCCTGTTCACGGAGCGCCGCCTGATTGACCACGCCTTCAAGAATGACAGCGCCTTGCGCGAGTCGAAGCGGACCCCTGAGGACCTCGACGACTTCCTCCACACGGTTGACGAGCTGCTCCAGGCGGGGCAGCTCCACAGCGCACACAGCTGGCACCGTGTGCTGACCATTGTGCGCAGCAACCCGCCAGGGTTGAAGATCAAGATCAAGGCCCAGCCCATCGACACCTCCAAGGATGGCTCCTTCCGGAGTCTGGACTTCCGTCGCCAGCTGCAGCTCGAGCCGCACCACACCCGGGACATCCAGGCGGCTCGCTTCGTGGTGAAATGGGGCGGGGTGCCCACCCGCTCTGGCATCGCCCAGGCACACGTGCTCGGCGAGAAACTCTTTGCTCGCTTCTACGCCGCTGGCGACCTGCCCCTGCGTCGACTACTGGCATTCACCAAGCGGCCGAGGGTGTGTGCCTCCGACGACTCTCGTGTGATTCGTACAGCGCTGGTGGTGACCAACGCCCTCACACAGTCAGACCCGGTGACGGAGGAGGACATCATCTTTGACGATGGCCTGCTCAAGACACTGAGCCCCACCGCGAAGCGCCTGCTGCATGACGAGTACAAGTACTTTGAGGCCTTGATGCACATTGGCTCGCACGCGGCGGCACGGCACTACTTTCACATCCCTGGCTTTCGTCAGCTCCTGCTGATCCCGCCGCTGGACAGGCCGCTGCTCGCGGGGGACAACAGCCTCGACGGCTACGAGGCGGTGCCCAACTTCTTCGAGAACCCCAACCTCGCCCCGTCGTTGCCACAGCAGCAGCAGCAGCAGCGAAGGCAACAGCTGGGTGGCAGGGGAGCGGAAGGGGGCCTGGAAGGCGATCGCTCGTGGGACGGGATGGCGGATGCCCTGGCAGATGAGGACCCCAGTGTGGACCCACTGGGCGAGCCAGAATCTGCGAGCAACCGCATCGACATCAGCTTCTTCCACGGCTCGCGTTCGGTGGCGAAGCATAACACCATTGCTGCGGTGAAGCGACAGCAGCAGCCGACGCTGAGGAACACCGACTACTACACACCGTACGAGGTGATGCAGGAACTAGAGAGGAACATGCGCATTGTTGTCGAGACGGAACTCCCCCAAAGCGTGCTCAACTTGCCCCTCAGCAACCACGAGACGCTGCACGAGCTGCGGCAGCGGTATCGGACCATGCTCAAGGTGTTTCTCGGCGCCAAGCGAAAGCAGAATGTCTCCACCCGTGAGGCAGTGGCGCGCCGTCAGCAGCAGCGGCGAGGGGACGGCTCCCTCTCCCCCACTGCGCGTCCTTCACCCCACCACTCAGGCTCGAATATCGGCAACAGCATCAGCGACAAAGACGACGACGACAGTGAGGAGGACAGCAAATATGATGGGGAGGAGGCCCATGGCGGCAACAGCGCTGGCCCCGACAGCGAAGACGCACTAGAGGTGGTGGGCGGCAGCAGTGAAGACGCCAGAGAGGACTCCTCAGACAACTCGTCGAACATAGAGGCTGACATGGTGATGGCGGAGATCACCTCCCCCATGCGAGATCGCGCTGACATGCAGGTTGACGAAGAACACGAGGAGCACTTCGGCCCGCAGGACAACGTGCCGCCGTCGCCACCACTACCACCGCGATCACAACCGCGAGAAGAAGAAGAGGAAGGACAAGAGCAGCAGCGGCAGCCCGTGGGCGGCCACGGCGCCGGCGACCTGCTCCACCAGGACAGCACCGGTGTCTTCTCCGGTTCCGACACCACGCACCCCTTCTCTTCTCGTACCTGCAGACGCGGGGAGGGGCACAAACGCCGGGTGACGGCGGCTGCGCCGACACCCACGCCGCTGTCGCAGCAACAGCAACAGCAACAGCAGCAGAAGGCAAGGGAGGAGGCAAAGCAGCAGCAGGAGCAGCATCGTAACTTCTTTGCCTCCTCTCCGTCCTCCCAATGTCCATCCCACCACTCGATGAACGACGGCGCTCGTCATCCTCTGCCGCCGAACTTTGCGCCACGGTTGCGGCTCGGTGTGCTGGGACGTGCCCACTACGATCTCAGCGACATCTCCAAGCTCCGCGACTTCGGCAGCTATGATCTGTCCTACAACATTGGCCTGCTCAAAGGCCTGCACACCATCACCCGCATGCCAGAGGTGCGCCGGCTTTGCGACGCGCTGATGCGCACCGCGCGAATCACGGAGTGCATGTCGCGCGTCGGGGAGAATGTGCTGGAGGGTGTGAACAGCAGCAAGCGCTTTATCATCGGCTCCCTGGTTAGTGGCAGGCTGCTTGGCAGCATCTACAAGGACTACAAGGACTTCGCCAAGATGGATGAGAGGAAGGGCGTGCGGGAGCTTCTTGTCCGCGCGCAGTCACTCTACATGGCCGAGCGCGGCGGCATGGAGCAGGACGTGCGGCACGTGATGAGCATGTTTCGTCGCCTGGGCAAAAAGCGAACAACGGGCAGTGCGGCGGCGTTGCTTGACCCACTGCGCGGGGACGAGCCTTACCAGGACGAAACACCAGCCGAGCGCGAGTTCAGGCTTCGATTTCCCTTCATCTCTCTCCCCAAGGAGGAGCCTCTGCCATCCGCTGCACAACCCGCCGGAGCAGCGCCGAAGAAGCTGCCGACGGGCAAGCGAGCGATGAAGGAGAGGAGAAAAGGCCGCGACAGCGGCGACGAGGATGAGGAGTTCTCCTCGGCACGCTTCTACTTCACCACGTACTTGCACGTGGAGGGGACGCTGCAGTGCCTCTTCGAGAGTGTCACCGTGGAGGGCTTCAGCCGCCCCAGCAGGGAGGAGCTGGAGGAATCGCAGCAGCTCTACATGAAGCATCTCATCTTCAAGGTGTTCCGGCGCCGAAACTACAGCTTCACCGACGCCGAGGCCCTTGCCGCCTTCCGGAGGCTGAACTTGCTCTTCCGCTCCGAGGTCGACTACGGCCGCCAGCAGCGCGAGCTGCGCGCTGGCCTGGCGAACATCTACCACTCCATGTACTACATCTCCATGGAGGTGTACCTGTCCCTTGGGGACGCGGAGGGCATTGGGGGGAGCGAGGCCCTGGACGGCCCGCTGCTCTACCTTGACGACAATGCAGTGTACGATGGCAGCTCTGCCAACGTCTCTCCGGATGGTGGGACAGACATGTTCATGTCAGGGGAAGATGACCGCCTCGGCGGGGCGGGCAGCAACGCATCCCGCCGAGGCGGCGGCGGTGGCGCTGGTGGCGGCATATCCTCTTGGAGTGCTCACAGCGAGTACGAGGACTTTGACGAGAGTGAGCTGGATCTCGCGCACACTACCCCTGGCATCCCACAGGCGGCAGCGCTCTCGTCCCCCCCTCGCTCGCAGCGCCAGACCAGCAGCATCCGTCGCTTCAGCTCGGGCGACATGCTTCCCACCATCTCCGTCACTGCGCCGAGCCCGAATGTGGCGCAGCCAACGTCGCTGTCCTCGGGCTCCCCTCGTGACGGTGGCGCGAGCAACGGCAGCGTTGCCCACCCGAACCCCTCCTTCCTGAGTCCTGCCGCCATTGCCAACATGAGCAGCTCGTTTCTTGCGAGCCGGCCAACCGGCACCAGCACCATCATGGACTCCCCTCTCAGCCGAAATGGCGTGGCCTTCTCTGCTTCCTCTGGGGCGGCTGTCGCACTCGCTGCCGCCGCCGTGGCCGCCGGGGACACTGCTGCCGGCTTGCCGCGCCAGCCCACCGCCACCACCACCGCCCATAGCAGCGTTGACGGAGGAGGGGCAGGTGCTTCTGTGACAGTGGCCATGGCAGCCGAGCCTTCGTTCGCATCGCAGCGGCCACCGCCCAAGAAGGCGCGGCGGCACCACAATCACAACGAGGCCAAGAAGACGGCCACGGTGCTGACGACGCCGCAGGCGGGTCGCGGCACGGCGGTGGTGCAGGAGATGAAGAATCGCGTCAGCTCCGTCACGCCCATGCGGCGCATTCACGAGGGTATGAGCATTGACGATTTCCTGAGGCTGATCAAGGAGGCCGAGAGCGCTATCCTATCCCAGAAGGTAGACAGCTGAAGAGGAAGATGCAAAAAGGCAAGACAGTGGTACTCATCACAACGGCTTTCCCCTCCCCTTCTCCCTTCCTCCTCACACATACACACACTCAGCTTCTCCCTTAAAGCATTCTTTCTGTATCGACACGCGTTCCCCCCCCCTTCCCCCCCTCCCACACACACGCACACACGCACAGAATACTTCCCCCCCCCTTCCTTCCTTCCTTCCTGTTGCTGTGTGCATTGTGGTTGCCAGCACATCGTTTTCTGCTCTTTTTCTCTCATCAGTGCCAGTGGCAAGCAGCACGCTACTCGAGTTATGCTCTCGTCCACACCCCAACTCCCCCCCCCCCCCTGCCCCCCCCACCTCTTTGTCTCGCCTTTTGTGCAGCGACGATGTCTGGTTTCTGGTATCCGAAAGAAGAGCTTTTAGGACATAACAAAGCCGAAGGAGATGAGGATCCCCCTTCTCCATGGCCTTCTCCGTTGGCATAGCTGCTATCTGTGCCGCGTACTGCACGAGACACAAAGCAACTCTCTCTCTCCCTCCTCAACGTACTTTCGCTAGCGTGAAGGTTTAGGTGGCGCACTATCCGCTCTCATTGTCATTTGTTTCTCACCACTACTACGTCTTGTTTGCTTTCGTTTTTTTTTTTTCCCCTCCCCTCCCCCTCTATTCCTCCCACCTCCTCACGTTTGTACCGCCTCCAATTCGTTTCCCTCTCCCCTTGGCGCTCGACGGGCCTTGCACTGGCAACGCAGACGACAAGGAAGTCGGAAGGAGGGACGCACCCCCATACACAGTAACGTAAGTAGAGAGAGACAGTATGTTTGCCAAGTTCTTTGGCAAAGACCCCTCCCAGGCGGTGCGGGAGCTCCAGCAGCCGGTACATGCCGCGGCCAATGCGAAGGCGGCACCGGCGGCACCGAACGCCGCCGCAACAGGCGCGGACAACGACCGCCACACCCGCCCCCGCACCGCGGCCCCGCACACGAGGCTTCTGCACCCGATAAATGACGCCGCTGAAATCGCGCGTCGCCTGCAGACGGGCGGGTACGTCATCACATCTGTGAGCATCCCGCAGTACCGCGTGAAGGGTAGCTATGTGGAGTACGTAGTAGAGTGCACGCAGGGCAACGCCTGCTGGCGTGTATTCCGCCGTTATCAGCAGTTTAAGGCACTGGATCAGGCGCTCAAGCCGCTGTGTGCGCGTGGCACGCCCAACCACGGCGACTACGGTGCCCTCCCCCTGCTGCCGGGGAGCCACTGGATGGAGGTGACGAACCAGTCCGCCGAGCTCGTGGACCGGCGGCGTCGGTTTCTGGAGATCTACCTGCAGCAGTTGCTGGTGCCGAGGAACCTCTTCTACGTGGCCCACACTGCCCTCTACGGCTTCCTGCACGACGGCGAGATTCCCGTCGATGTGAAGGCGGTGTCGGTGCAGCCCCTCCTTGGCCTGGCCACCATGACGAACCTGAAAGATAGCGGCACGCCCTTCCTGTCGCCAAAGGAGGTTTCCCTCGACCTCCCCACGGGCACGCAGGCGCATGCGGACAGCAGTAGTGACGCCTGCCCCGCGGAGCGCAGTCCTCTCTCCGCCCCGCTTGCCACTGTGGACGAAGCGTTTGGCGTGCCCTCTGCCGGCGCCAGCCCGCTCATTTTTAAGGGCAGCACCAACACCTTTGACGGCGCCGCTGACGAGCAGGAGACGGGCAGCGTGGCGGCAGAGGATCACGGGGAGGAGCGGGCTCAGCGCAGGCCAGAGACATCCTCCTCTTCACCGCGTTTCCCCTCTTCTTCCCCCTCACGTGCCTCGGCGACCTCCACTGGGTCCGCCGCCCCCGCCTCTCGGTCCTCATCGGAAGCTGCCCATCGCATGCCTTCAGCGGCCACTGCGCCGTCGCAGAAGGCGGAGGAGGAGGATGGCGATCACGACTGCGCATCGCCAACAACAACGTACTCGGTGCCGGCGGTTGACGAGATTGCGGCATGGGATAGCGAGGACGCCCCATCGGACGAGGAGGAGGAGGGGAAGAGGTGGGGCAGTGACGCCAGTCTCACGGCGGATGACCGCATCGACAGCGACGAGCGTCTGCCCCCACCGGCGGCGAACTGCCCCCACTGCAGCCGCGACTTCAACTCCACGCTGTTCCCCCACCGCTGCTACTTCTGCAGATCGCGATTTTGCCGCAACTGCCTCTGGCACCTGCGCATCGCGGGCGAGGCGACCCCGTCCATGTCCATGGCATCCTCACCACCGGAGGGCGGAGATGGCAGCCAGTGGAGACACAATATAGGGAAGATGCACGTCACCGCGAAGCCTGGCGTTGTGAATGCATGTCTGCAGTGCGCGGAGAACTACAGGCGCCGGTGGGACCGCTACAACAACGGCTCTGGATCGCCTATCCCGGCCACGCAGGAGCTCCGCGCCTCCCAGCAACAACAGCAACAGCAACAGCAGCAGCAGCAGCAGCAGCCAAGCGTGGCCGGCTTGTCCGCATCCTCTGCAGCGTCTACGTCCCCGTCAACTGTCCCTGGCCTGCTCGACCCCCACCACCGCGACGCTCAGTCGGTCTCCGCTCCTCTGTGTACCCCTTCCCTGCGGCCTGTCCATGCACGAAGCGCCGCCACGTGCTCCTCGCAATCCATGAGCAGCACTGGCGAGGCGGCTGCTGGCTCACGGCTAGCGTGCGCGGCCGGCACGGCGGCTGGTCATGCTTCACACGAGCAGCTGGTAGAGGCCATGAGGCCCTATCTTGGCAAGCTCTCTGTCCTTGCCCCGCCCGCTCCCATGCGCGTTGGCCTTGAGGACTTTCAACTGTTGACCTGCCTCGGTCGGGGAACGTTTGGCAAGGTGATGAAGGTGAAGCTGCGCACATCGGGCACGGTGTACGCCATGAAGGTGATGAACAAGAGTGTTGTCTACAAACGGTACATGACGTCGTACATCAAGGAGGAGAAGAGCATCCTCACCACGCTGCCGCCACACCCGTACGTGGTGCGCTGCCATTTCGCATTTCAATCGGATTACCACCTCTTCTTCATTCTCGATTACCTTCCAGGAGGTGAGCTGTACGACCTGATGTACCCTGTGCTGCGGCTCAGACCACAGGAGACACAGCTGTACGCCGCCGAGCTCGTTCTCGCGCTCGAACACATTCACAGCTATGACGTGGTGCACCGCGACCTTAAGCCGGAGAACATCGTGCTCGACAAGGATGGCCACTTGAAGCTGACCGACTTCGGCCTTGCCCGCAAAAACTTCTCGCACACGCGGCGCCGCAGTTTTGTGGGCAGTGCCGAGTACGTGGCTCCGGAGATCATCCAGGGGGAGTGTCAGACCCCAGCCCTGGACTGGTGGAGTCTGGGCGTCCTGCTGTACGAGATGCTTTCCGGCCAGGCTCCCTTTCACGCGGCCAACAACAACGCCGTGTACGAGAACGTAGTGCAGAAGGACCCGGACTTCAGCGACACGCTCGTGTTCTCCCCGCAGGCCCGCTCGCTCATCGAGGGCTTGCTGACGAGGGACGCCAGGGCCCGCGTGCAGGACGCGGCGACGATTCGTGCGCATCCCTTTTTTGCCGGGGTGGACTGGGCGGCGCTGCGTGCGAGGGAGGTGCCCGCCCCGCGCGTGCCGTACCTGGCCGAGAACGATGTGCGACACTTCAAGCGCGACTTCACCTCCGAGTGGGCTTCCGTGCCGCTACCCGCGCAGGCGGCCACGCGCAACTCCATCGAGATGCTGAACCGCTGCTTCGACAACTTTCCCATCACCCGCAACGAGGTGGCTGCTGCTGCTACTACTACTACTACTGCTGCGACTGCTACTGGCACGGTCCCCCCTCCCCTCGATCTCGCAACGGACAGCCAGGAGCCAGGCGAAGCCGCAGCGCTGCCCGACCTCACCCCGACCTCCGCCGGAAGGAAGGAAGGGGTAGGGGAGGCCAGCGCGCGCAGCAGCGGTATGTCGCTGCCACCCTTGCTCAAATCTCCCCAACCCTTGCTCCGGAACGGCCGCGGCGCTGGGGCCCACGTGCCGCAACCGTTGCTCCCCTCCCCCCAGCGTACGCAGGCTGACCTGCTTGGTGTGTGGAAACTGCTCAAGGTCGAGACGTGCGCGCTGGACGGTCGCGTCATCTACCCCTGGGGCGGGGACGTTATTGGCGTGCTCGTGTACCTGCCCACGGGTGACTACGCTATGCAGCTGAGCCCACTGCGCCGGCGGCGGCTGCGGCACCGCCACCTCGCCCACTCCACCAAGGAGGAACTGTGTGATGTCCTGTGCTCCTACGTGGCCCAGTTTGGCACCTTCGCGGTGGTGGCCCGCCCCGGCGCGGAGTCACACGTTGGCGGCACTTGCAGCCCGGTTTCCACCGCGAGCCCCGTCCGCGCGTCCGCACCGGGGACAGGCGGGGAGAGGGACGGAGAGGAGCCGGTGCTCGACGTGTGGGCGGCAACGTCCACAGCACTGATACACCGTTCGGAGGGCAACCTGTGCCCCAACCTTGCGCAACGCACCACGAAGCTGCGATTCGACATCGACGAGGCACCCGCACCGCCACGGCTCTTCCGCGGCGGCCTTGGCGGCGACTCGTCCTCGGGTCAGCTTCATCATCACCATCATCATTCCCTCACAGGCTTGAACAGTGACGAGACCACCAGCCATGGCGACAGCAGGAGCGAACCGCAATCATCCCCATCCCCAGCCACCGAGGACGGCCTCGGCGGCAACAACAACGGAGGTGGTGGTGGCCATGGCAAGGTGACGCTGCAGCTCATCACGGAGCCTGAGGTGGTGGTGAACGAGTCTTTCCAGGCGCGCACCGTGCTGACGTGGGTGCGGGTCAAGGCCTTTGCCACGACGCAGCCGCCCTCGCACTCCCCCTTGCCCCAGATCGCCACCTAGGCCTCGGCCTAGCCCCCCCCCCCCCCCTGCAAGGCGTACGGTGTCTCTGGCCACAAGGGACGACTGAACATGTCGGCACTCGTCTTCTCTACTTTCTTCCTCTTCGTCTCGTCCCCCTCTTTCTACATGTCGTCTCGCCACAAGGAGGGGGGAGGGATGGGGGGCATCTTCCTCTGCGCCGTCTTGTGCTTCGGCCACTGCGTTCAGTGCTCAATGATGTCTCCCCCTTCTATCCTTCTCTCTCCTTTCTCTGGTGAGATGCTACCATTCTCCCCCCTTCCTCACCTTCCCCCATCCTTTGCTCTCCGAAAAAAGAAAAGTATAGAAGATTGAGGAGAGCGAGACGAAAGTACACATGTATGCTCATACGAAACGATGGCAGGAGACCAAACGACTCGAGGAGGGGAAGGCTGTGTGTGGCACCTTTCATGGGCCATCGGGGCACGTTGCGGTAGGGAAGGACTCACAGAGGCGACTATGGATGGATGGTGGTGGTTGGTGGCCGGAGGCAGAGAGTCCGTGCACACTGTCCTCCTAGGAGCTGGACGCCCTTGCGCATTCCCTCTTCCTCTCCCCTCTGTGGCCGATCACGGCAAGAAAGGATTGCATAGTCATCCCCAGTCACATCTCACAAGTAGCCCCCTCCTCTCCTTCTCTTTCCCGATGCAAAAGGCCGTCTCCAGAATGATAGCCACAAGGGTTCCCACAGCTCTTGTGGTACTCCGACCCTGTTGGCGAGGTCGCCCGCTCCATCCTCCTCTCTCTCCCCTTTCTGTCGGCGCTCGTGCCATGTCGTCGACGTCCACGCCGCTGAGCGACGCTGGCCGAGTGGTGGTACACTCCGCCGAGGACGAGAAGCTGGTTCCCGATGCTGGCCTCCACAAAGCCGCTGGGAGCCAGGATTCTCCAGTGGAACCAAACGCACCGCGCGAGACGGAGGCCGACACGACACTCCCGCGCGCGACAAGCAGCAGCAGCAGCAACAGTGATCCGGACACCTTTGCGCCGTGGGAGGTTCGCGCGCTTGTCCTGGCCCTCCTGCCTCTCGCTGGCCCCGGCGTGCGTGCCGTGCCTGTGAAGGAGGTCCTCTACCAGCTCCCTACCGGTGTGCAGCGGCAGGTACAGCATGTCCGCGGCGGCCTGCAGGCGTACTGCCTCACCCACTTCCCCAACGATGTTGTGGTGCACGAGGGCGGGGGCGGCGGTCTGTGCCGTCGTCCCAACCACGGAGACAGTAGAGCACACTCGGGTGGCGGGGTGGCAGCCACGACACGGGCAGGCACGGCCGCTGCTGCTGGTGTGGACACGGCCCCTCCTCCCCCTCCCAAGGCGGCGCCGACGTCCTTGTCCTCCGCCGCCGCCGCCGCGCCGGTGCTGCGTCCCGGCAAGGCCCACACCACCATTGAGCTGCTCGACGCGATTGTCGAGTACATTCCAACGTTCTTCGTCACCGCCGACGCGGTCGCGTCGACGATCCCGTCAGAGATCCAGTCCCTCTACGCGGACACGTCCTTCAGCTTCTTCCTCAAGCGCTTCCGCCACTACGTCGACGTGCGGACCAGCCACGGCCACTCGGAGGTGCGGCTGAAGCCGGACTTTGACCACCCGAAAAGAGGGCTCGCGGATGAGCACCACGGCGGCGGCATGGGGGGCCGCTTCGGTGCCCCGCGGATGAACGCGCGCGGCGGCGGCGGAGATGCATCGCCGTCGCCAACAGTCGCAGACAGGGGTGGAGGTGGGGTTGGCGGCGGCGCCGCTGGCTACTCGCGAGGGCTCGCGCGACCACCGCGGAACTCTGAAGCGAACCTGATCCAGTACATTGTGCCGCGCATGCCCAAGGAGTTCACCCCCCTTGCGGATGTGTTGCAGGACATCTCAGACATTGTGTCACGCCACCCCTCCTTTGATCCCCGTCTGGGCGTGACTGGGCTGCTGGAGAAGTACCCAGAGTACTTCCAGATCGTGGATGGAAGGCTCCGTGCGCGGCCGTACAAGAGCGCGCCGAACTCGCTCGACGACTTGGACGGTGGGACGTCGCCGATGCCGGAGCTCTTTGCCAAGGTGCAGGCCCTCGTGGACCGCGCCGCGGAGGGAAAGAGCTACCTGGAGGAGGCGGAGCGGGCGGCGGCCGTGGTGCCGACCGGCAAACTGTACGCACAGCTCACCGCAGAAGAGAAGAGCGAGGTGAAGGCGAAGTGCCGATCGTTCCCGCGGTTCCTGCGGCTGCACGGCAAGGCGATTGTCGTCTCGAGCGACAACATGAAGGTGTACAAGTTCAAACCGGAGTACGAGCCGTGTGCGGAGACGATCCTCGACCAGCGCCTTGCGATGCACGCCATCTCCCCTGACGATCCCATTCTAAAAATCCCAGCAGAGATGGACGAAAGGACGAATGCCGACTGGGCCGTCAAGGAACTCTACGACTCCCTGCCCTTGACACAGTGCGCGGATCTGGAAGACGTGCTTTCGCTGGTGCCACCCGCCGTGCGCGACGCACTGCCACAGAGCGTGGACGCGATCGTCTCCGAGGTGCTCGACCAGTACCCGGAGTACTTCCTGTGCTGGCGCTACCCCGACGACGAGCGCCAGAACATGGTGCAGCGCGCTAAGGTGGACATCCCCGCCCTTGACGCCCAGGATATCGTGCGCATGACCTTCCCGCTGATCCCGCAAGGGGGTATGGAGCTGGCGGCGCTCAAGCGGCGGGTGCCGCTGCCCCTGCAGAGGTACTTTGACCGCCACGGCATGAAGAAGACGTTGGGTGCGCTGCCGCAGCACTTCCGGCTCGCGGGGGAGCGCATCATCCGTCTTGGTTGAGAGCACTCTCCCTCTCGGATTGGTGGGGAGGAGGCGAGGAGGAAGAAGCGGCATGGAAGAGGATGGGGGAATGAAGGAAAGCGTTTGCATTCCTGTCCCACCCTCCCTTTCGTTTGTGTCCTCGTAGTGTTTATCTCATTCCTCTGTCCTACCCCGTTGAACGAGAGCGCTCCTCCCTGCCCCGAAATGGAGAAGGAGAGAAGGGCGACAGAGGACTAACAGCAAAGAACCGTTTGGCAGGAACGTGCGTACCTCCATGTGAACTCAGAGAAGATTGCGTGGCGCGTGGTGCGTGTGTGCATGCGAGAGGGTGAGGGTGAAGAAGACAGCTCCTTGTCATGCCAGTATTTCCCCCACTTTCTCTGTCGTCTCCTCAACCCTTTGCTCTGCGCGACAAGTGACAAGTACTGCTGACCTACTCTTGTTGTCGTAGTCGACATTGCTATTACCGCTATTGCTTCCATCGCGTTCACCCCCCCCGCTTTGTGTGGCCCTTGCCGTAGGAGAAAGGGAAGCGTCGTGCAGTCCCTCCCCCCCCCTGGGACGGGCACTCCCAAAAGACACACACTCTCTCTATATCCCCTCCCCCCTCTTGTCATTTCTCTCCTCACACATTCTCATCTGTTTCTCTCTTCTTCTTCTTTCGCCTCCTTTCGGTCTTTTCACCTGCCTAGATCCCCCTCTTTCCATTTCTCTCTCCCTCTCGCAGCGTACCGCAACAGCTGATATTCGTACTCCCCCCTCCCCTCCCCCATCTGCCTTCCCTCTCACATCGAGAGACGCGGCGTTATGATTCGCAAGAAGGTGTTGGGCATCGGCACTTCCTCCGCGACGCTGCTGGTGCAGGATACGGCGGTGAATGGAGAGCTGCGTGTCCTGCGGCGTATCAACGTCAGCGGCTGGCCGCAGCCCGAGATCCAGGCCGTACAGGACCTCTACAATGCACTGTACAGAGACAACCTGTCCGGTTTCGTGCATGTCCACGCCGTCCTCATGCAAAGTCCTTTCCTTAATGTTGTCACAAGCTACTGCACCGGTGGGGACTTGATGAGCTACCTGGAGGACGAACAAGAGGACCCGCTGCCGGAGAAGCAGGCACTGCTGTGGATGCTCGTGCTGGCGCAGTCCCTGCACCAGCTGCACACGATAACCAAGCTTCCCTGCTACGGTCCCTCCCTTAATCGTGTGTACATGGATAGCGAGCTCGGCACGGCGGGCATCCTCAACGGCCTGCCAGTGTGCGCGTACGTGTACTTCAAGGCCATGGCGGACCGCCAGAAGGATGGGATCTCGGTGGAGCCCGATTACCCACCCGAGGTGCTGCAGAGCAAGGAGTACCACGCCACGCTGAGCGATGTGTGGCACCTCGGCCGCCTAGGCACGCAGTTGCTGTCTGCCCACGCACAGCTCGCCGGTCGATCCGGTGTGGCGCGGCAGCTGCTCTCGCAGATGATGGACCCTTCTCTCGCAAAGCGGCTGCCACTGGACGGGGTGATCACCTCCCTCAAGTCTATCGTCGGCGACGTGAAGCTGCGGCGCGCGCCGGAGCACAAAGTGGCGGCGGCGGCGGCACAGCAGCAGCAGCAGCCCAGCAGCAGCAGCAGCAACAGCGGCGGCAACGCGGCGGCCAAGGTCTCCGCCCCTCCGTCGTTGGACACTCGCAAGGTAAGTGCGCCGGTAGACTCCTCCAGCACCTCCTCCCCTCCCGACGTCACACTTACGGTGCCGAATCGCTCGGTGGGCAACGCTGCCAACGGCGGCGGGGACACCCACCACGGCAACAGAGCATCACCAGCCAGGCGACACCACGACGCGGAGAGCATCCATGCGTCACCCAATACCAGCACCACCACCACCGCCGCCGCCAACCAGCCGCGAGGGCAGCGTACGGGCACGGCCCAAGACAGCTGGCATCGGAAAGCGGAGGAGCAGTTCGCGGAGTTGCAGCGCATGAATGCCAGCCCGCCACTGCAGCGCCACCCGTCGCGGCCCGGCTCCCCGAGGGGTGGCGGGGGAGGTAGTGGCTTTGAGCAAGCGAATCGCCGCCCCAGTCCGCCGGCGTTGATGATTCCCGTGAACCCGCAGCAGCAGCAGCAGCACGCTCACGCCGCAGGACAGCGTCGCGGCTCATCGGCTGGACGGCAGCCGAGCTCGGCGCGTGGCTCGGGCGTGCTGGACAGCAACACCCGGGCACTGAACGAGATGTTTGCGGAGCGCGAGGCTATGGCGGCGCGACAGGAGCGGATGCGTGAGGAGACGGACTGGCGCAGGCGGCGGCAGGCCCTGGACGAGAGGAAGGCGAGCCGCGAGCACGTGCAGCACCAGAACAATCTGAGGCAGATTCGCGCTGACGACGGCCGCCAGGCGGACATTCGCAGGCACCTGCGGGAGTGGAGAGAGCGGCAGACCGAGGAGCTGGCGCACGGCTACGGGGACAATGTGGTGGTCATGGCGAACGACAACGTTACCATCCTGGCCCCACGCCCCGCGCCACCGGAGCGCCTGCCTCCCGGCTACCGCGACAGCGCCAAGGACACCAGCATCGGCGGCGGTGGCGAGAGCTCTGACACAGGCAAGGGCACTGGCACCAAACGGGGCGGCGGTGGTGGTGGTAGCGCCGCGAAGAAGCGCATCAGCGAGGACGACTTCCTGCCGAACCACAATGCCCACGTCCCTGTCACGATCCTGGTTCCCAAACACCCTCCCCCACCTCCCGCCGCGCAGCCGCCCTCGAGGGCTCCTGCAAAGGATGGACCGGGCAATCGGCACGCGTCCTACCAGGCGACCGAGGATCAACCGACCCCGTCCAGCCTTTCTACCCCCGACTACGTCACCCCACGCGAGGCACGGGACACGCCAGAGCAGCACAGTCGCCCACCGCCACCATCATCGCCGCCATCAACAGCACCGCCTCACCGCGCGGCTTCTCCACCATCTCGTGATCCGTACCAGCGCGTCGGTGGCGCCGCCACAGGCAACAGTAGCCACTCGCCTCGGCCCGTGGAAGAGGAGGAGGAGGACCAGGGGCCACGGGGACGCGTGCCGACACCGCAGCTGCGGCAGCACGTGCAGCTCCGACAGCAGCAGCAGCAGCAGATGCGGTGGGGTAGCAGGAATGGGGCCCACCCGCAGGTGCCGCCCATCCCTCTCTCCCCTCCTCCTCCCCCCCAACCGCAACAGGTCTACCCCGACGGCAGCCGCCACTCCGGCTTGGCGAACCCGACGACCACGGACACCAGCACCATTGCCACGCTAGAGTGGACCATCGACGGCGTGCGGAGCTCCATCCGCACGCTGCTGGGGAACAGGGCACTCTACGGCGAGGCTATGATGGCCGTTGCTGACTTTGTGTCTCGCGGCGAGGAGGCCCGCATGCAGCCGCGTCAGAACGACGATTTCATGATCCACCTCAAGTCGCTCATCCAGGACAATAGGGTGTTTGGCGCGGCCGCCCCCTTGTGTGTGCAGCTGGTGGCGCTGGAGGGCCTGTATCAGACGGTACGGGAGAGTGGCACCGTGCCTCGCTCGGCTCGGTAAAAGCACCAGGTGCGGAGGGGGGTGGGCATGTGGAGAGGGCCTCCCTCCCCTCACCCCCCCCCTGCCCCGTTCCAAGGCAAACGGAACAGCGCTGACCTCTCGTTCCTTCATTTGAGCTCTTGCTCAAATCCCATCCCCCCCCCCCCTGCGTTATCTGTCCAAGCTCAAAGCTTCCCTGTCCCTCGCTCTCCCTCTCCTTCCTCACCACGCCGCGCTTTGTACTACATTGCCCTCCCCCCCCCTCCCTCCCTTCATCGCCCCACCTTGTCGACTGTGGCGTTTCCCTTCCTCTTCTCTTGTATTACTCCGTCTTCCCTCATCATTCAACTCCCTCCTCCTCTCCCCTCCTTGCCCACTCACCTTCATCATGGATAGATGGGGGAGCCCATCTCCGCTTGCCGAATAGCAGGAAGTAGAGAAATCAAAGCAAAGCAAGCAGACTGAGAATGAGGGAAGAGTGCGAGGGTGTGGGGGGGACATCCTCTTCTTACCCCTCCCCCTGTGCATCGTACTGAACAAGCAGCGTGCCAGCGCGATGTAGAGCCCACGTGTACCACGGTTGGGGGGGCGGCCCCGCCGGCGCCC